>CAUYQV010013674.1:0-12606 GCA_963574575.1 Galagoides demidoff
TGGCATCATAGCTCCCAGCATCCTCAAACTCTTGGGCTTAAGCTTTTGATCCTCTTGCCTCAACCTCCCAAATAGCTTGGACTATAGGCACCTGCACAGTACCTGGATTTTTTTTTTTTTTTTTTTTTTTGAGATGGAGCCTCAAGCTATCCCCCTGGGTAGAGTGCCATGGCATCACAGCTCATAGCAACCTCCAACTCCTGGGCTCAACCGAGTCTCCTGCCTCCACCTCCCAAGTAGCTGGGACCACAGGCGCCCGCCACAACGCCCGGCCATTTTTTGGTTGCAGCCATCATTGTTGTTTGGCGGGCCCGGGTTGGGGATTCGAACCCGCCACTTTAGGTGTACGTGGCTGGCGCCTTAGCCGATTGAGCCACAGGCGCCGAGCCTGCATATTTTTATAGATGGAGTCTTGCTCTTGCTTAGGCTAGTCTTGAACTCCTGAGTTCAAGCGATCTACCCGACTTGGCCTCGCAGATCATATGAGCTTTTATTCTTTCACTGGTTTCTGTTTGAAGCTGAAATATGTGTATTCTAACCCACCAAAATCCATGCTTTTTCAATTAAAAGAAAGACCCAGATTTTGAAATAGAATTGAAAGGTGAAATTCTGTCCCAAATCTCAAGTACCTTGGGTGGCTTGTCAACTGACAGGTAGGTCGTTTGTAAGGGCTTGAATTTTCTTTATAATTTCAAGTAAAGGTTTGGTGCCAATGATAAATATTTTAGGCCTTCAGAACCATGAAACTTGCTCATGTTGAACTAGAAACAGAAGTTCACTAGAATTATTTTAATTTTTTTTTTTTTTTGCAGTTTTTGGCTGGGACTGGGTATGAACCCACCACCTCTGGCATATGGGGCCAGTGCCCTTCTTACTCCTTTGAGCTATAGGCCCTGCCCACTAGAAGTATTTAAATTTTTTTTTTTTTTTTTTGAGACAGAGCCTCAAGGTGTCCCCCTGGGTAGAGTGCTATGGCATCACAGCTCACAGCAACCGACAACTCCTGGGCTCAAGCGAGACTCCTGCCTCAGCCTCCCAAGTAGCTGGGACCATAGTCGCCCGCCACAATGCCCGGCTATTTTTTGGTTGCAGCCATCATTGTTGTTTGGTGGGCCTGGGCTGGATTTGAACCCTCCACCTTAGGTGTATGTGGCTGGCGCCTTAGCCACTTGAGCCACAGGCGCTGAACGGAAGTATTTTAATTTAATCCCTTCATTTTCCAAATTAGGAAGTTGAAGTTCAGAGAGATTGTTACTAGTGGCAAAGATGTATACATAAATGCTGTGTATTATTAACATAAATCTTAATAAATTTGTTATTCATTCCTTGCTATACTTCTAGTTAGCTATAGCTGAGGTGACCACAGGACTGATAGGTTAAATTGCTTTTGAGCTTCTATTTTTTTTTTTTTTTGAGACGGAGCCTCAAGCTATCCCCTGGGTAGAGTGCCATGGCATTATAACTCAGAGCAACCTCCAACTCCTAGGCTCAAGAGAGTCTTCTGCCTCCGCCTCCCAAGTAGCTGGGACTACAGGTGCCCGCCACAACACCCGGCTGTTTTTTGGTTTCAGCCATCGGCTATTTTTTGGTTTCAGCCATCGTTGTTGTTTGGCGAGCCTGGGCTGGGGATTTGAACCCACCACCTTAGGTGTACCTGGCTGGCGCCTTAGCCGCTTGAGCCACAGGCACCGAGCCTTGAGCTTCTATTTTTAGGAGTATCCTTACTTTTCCTGCTTTTTTTTTTGAGACAGAATTTCATTATGTCACCCTCTGCAGAGTTCTATGGTGTCACAGCTCACAGCAACCTCAAGATCTTGGGCTTAAGCGATTTTCTTGCCTCAGCCTTCCAAGTAGCTGGGACTACAAGCACCTGCCACCACGCCCAGCTATTTTCTTGTTGTAGTTGTCATTGTTGTTTAGCAGGCCTGGCCGGGTTTGAACCCACCAGGCCGGGTGTATGTGGTAAGAGCCCTAACCACCGAGCATGGGCGCTGAGCCGTCCTTCCTTACTTTTTCCCAGAAGATCCCTTAGTATAAAATGATACTTGTTAGTAAAAAAAAAGAAAAAAATTAACTTTTCCTCTGAGATGTGGCTTTATCCAGTCTTACTGAAGGTTTAATGATGATATAAAAAAAAAACTATTTTTTTTTTTTGAGACAGAATCTCACTCTTTTGCCCCAGATTAGAGTGCTGTGGCATCAGCATAGCTAACAGCAACCTCAAACTCCTGTGCTTCTCCTCCTACCTCAGCCTCCCAAGTAGCTGGGATTACAAGTGCCTGTTACAACAGCCATCTAATTTTTCTTTTGCTTATTATTTATTTATTTATTTATTTTGAGACAAAGTCTCAAGCTGTCACCCTGGGTAGAGTGCCATAGTGTCCCAGCTCACAGCAACCTCAAACTCTTGGGCTCAAGCAATTCTCTAGTCTCAGCCTCCCAAGTAGCTGGGACTACAGGCACCTGCCACAATGCCCAGCTGTTGTTGTTTTTTTTTTCGGCTGGGGCTGGGTTTGAACCTGCCACCTCTGACATATGGGGCTGGTACTCTACCCTTTTGAGCCATAGGCACCACCTAGCTGTTTTTTGTTGTTGTTGTTGTTGTTGTTGTTGTTGTTGTTGTTGTTGCAGTTGTCATTGTTGTTTTAGCTGGCCCAGGCCCTGTTCAAACCCACCAGCCCTGGTGTATGTGGCCAGTGCCCTACCCACTGAGCTGCGGATGCTGCCTCTTTTTCTTTTTTAAATTGAGACAGTTTCACTTTGTCACCCTTGGTAGAGTGCTGTGGCATCATAACTCTTAGCAACCTCAAATTCCTGGGCTTAAGCGATTCTCCTGCCTCAGCCTCCCAAGAGCTGGGATTACAGGCACCCGCCACATCGCCTGGCTTTTTTTTTTTTGTTTAGCAGGCCAGGGCTGAGTTCGGACCCACCAGCCCTGAGCATGTGGCCAGCACCCTAACCCACTGAGCAACAGGTGTCCAGCCTAAGTTTTTTTGTCTTTTCTTTTTTTTGAGACAAAGTCTTATTGTGTCACCCTCGGTAGAGTGCCGTGGTGTCATAGCTCATAGCAACCTCAAACTCTTGGGCTTAACTGAGCTCTTGCCTCAGCGCCCCAACTAACTGGGACTACAAGTGCCTGCCACAACGCTCGGCAATTTTTCTGTTGCAGTTGTCATTGTTGCTTAGCTGGCCCAGGCCGGGTTCGAACCTGGCAGCCTCGGTGTATGTGGCTGGCACCATAACCACAGTGCTACAGGTGCCAAGCCCCAGCCTGATTTTTCTATTTTTAGTAGAGGTGGGGTCTTGCTTTTACTCAGACTGGTCTCGAACACCCAAGATCAAGCAGTCCTTTTGCCTCCCAGAGTGCTGGGATTACAGGTGTGAGCCCAGCCCAATTTTTTATTTTTTCTATACTGTTGCTTAGAGCTATGTCTCAGCAGTACTTCTCAAAAGGCAAGCTGACATTTCAGATTATTTTTATTTGGAGAACATATTGTGCCTCCCACCTGCGAGGGTATAGTTAAAATGACTTTCAGTTTTGCAAGTTAAACTAGGAACAGAGAAATTGCTTCAGGTAGTTCAGCAAACACCTAGGTTGATATTACAGTAGAACCTCCATAGTTACCACTTCTCTAATTTGACCTAATTTTCATAGACTTGGACATGCACCATGTGCATAACAGTACAGTAGGCCTAGTTCTTTATGTTGACCAGTTTGTTATAGCCCCTTGGGTGGTCAACTTACAGAAGTTCTATTGTATTTTTTTGTTTTGTTTTAGAGTATTTTACTTATGCTTTTTATAAACCTCTTTAAAATCTCTAGCTGTCAGTTTTACCAACCAAGAATCTGCTAAGAGTTAGCATTTTGCTTCGAAAATGCCTGTTTATCTCTTTGAGCTCTATGTAGGAATTATTGATACATTCATGTAGTAGTTTGGTTTTTTTTTTAGAGACAGAGTCTTACTGTCATACTCAGTAGAGTGCTTTGGCATCACAGCTCACAGCAACCTGGGCTTAGGTGATTCTCTTGCCTCAGCCTCCGAAGTAGCTGGGACTACTACAGTACCTGCCACAATGCCCAGCTATTTTTGTTTTCCTGTTTTAATAGTATTTTTTAAATTTTATTTATTTATTATTTTTTTATTAATTATTTTTTATTTAATCATAACTTTGTATATTCATGCATTTATGGGGTTCAGGGTACTGCTTGGATATACAGTGTGAAATGTTCTGGATATTTTTTTGTTGCAGTTTGGCCAGGGCTGGGTTTGAACGCATCACCCTCTGTATATGGGGCTGGCGCCCTACTCACTGACTCACAGGTGCTGCCCTTGTTTTTTTTTTTTTTTTTTTTTTTAGAAATAGTCTCAGGCTGCCACCCTGCATAGAGTGCTGTAGTGTCACAGCTCACGGTGACCTCAAACTCTTGGGCTAAAGCAATTCTCTTGCCTCAGCCTCCCGAGTAGCTGGGACTACAGGCACCTGTTACAACGCCCAGCTATTTTTTGGTTTTAGTTGTCATTGTTTTTAGGTGGCCCCGGCTGGGTTCGAGCCTGCCACCCTAGGTGTATGTGGACAGTGCCCTACCCACTGAGCCACGGATGCCGCCTGATCTGTTCATACAAAACTCCAGTTGTCTGAAGAATGCGTATCCACCCAGCCCTCTAGCATCCCAAATTATATGTGTACTTTAAACATTGAAGCTAGTCACACATTGCTTCTTAGTTTCTCATAAGGCAGATGAGGTCATCTTGTCTCTGACGGAAATGCTTTTGCTCTGAAAGCGCAGGGAGAGGCTCTGCTATTAAGGCCAACTCTGTTTTGTTCCACAGGCTGAGAGGAAAAAACACACTGTTTCAGAGCTATTCATTGTCTGAGATATGTTTGTTCAATCTATTTTAAGGCCAGCTTATTTCCTGCTCGGAAGTTTACCTTTTTCACACTTCTCAGAATTATATTGATGGTTTTTCACTTCTGTCCTTTATATTTTCTCCTTCCTTTCAATAATGAATATTAGTCTCCATGGCTCAGTAGTAACAAGCAAATGTATGGAGAATAAGAGTAGTGTTTTGCCAAGTGACTACAAACCAGCTTTTCTAGTACTTTTTTCATTCACCACAAACACAGTTAGGTGGAGCCAAGGATCAAAGTGGAATGCTTCCTTACAACTAATATAAAGTTATTCAGAAAAATTTTCTGTGACATGATGTGATGATTCAACTATGAATTATAGTGAAAATTGACTGGCTGGATTGTTACCATTTGACTGGTTATGCTATTCTAAAATTATTTTAGTGATAGAATTAATGTGCACAAATATGATTAAAAAAAAAAAAGAAAAGAAAATTGCTTAAGCCCAAGAGTTGGAGTTTGCTGTGAGCTGTGACACCACAGCACTCTACTGAGGGCGATAAAGTGAGTGAGACTCTGTCTCAAGAAAAAGATTTTATTTTAGTTCACTATTCCCCCCTTTTAGTCAGATCTGCCAGAGGCAACATTGCTGGCCAATATGACTGTATTCTTTGCATCCAGTATGTGTGTGTGTATACATGTGTGCCTTGCCTCAGAATCATGTAATATATCCCCTTTATTCACACACAAAAAACATGAAATAAAATAATTTTAGTAACAATGATTTCTGAGATAATTTTCACAATTTACAGGCTAGATTGTTAATAATTTTCAAGTCTTAACATCCAGGAGATATGCTGAAATTAGATACCCCTGTTTTATAGGAGACCATTGATATTTTGAGAGGTTTATGGTAGAACCTCTATAGTTCCAGCTCCATGTATTGACCAGCTCCTCCCAGTTGACCTAATTTTCATAGACCAGAGATGCACCATGATTGTATCTGTACCGTAGGCCTAGTTCCTCAAGTTGACTGCCTCCATATGTTGACCAGTTTGTTACAGCTGCTTCAGTGGTCAACGTACAGAGGTCCTACTATTTTCCTTTTTTAATTTTCTTTTTTTTTTTTTTGAGACAAGAGCTTCAAGCTGTCGCCCCGAATAGAGTGCTGTAGCATCACAGCTCACAGCAACCTGCAGCTCCTGAGCTCAAGCAATTCTCTTGCCTCCGCCTCCCAAGTAGCTGGGACTACAGGTGCCCGCCACAATGCCTGGCTATTTTTTTTTTTTTTTGGTTGCAGCTGTCGTTGTTTGGCAGGCCCAGGCTAGATTTTAACCCACCAGCTCAGGTGTATGTGGCTGGCTTGAGCCACAGTTGCCAAGCTGTTCCTTTTTTATTTCTATTTTATTTTTTATTTATTGTTTTTGGAGACTGTCTCACTTTGTCTCCCTTGGGAGAATGCTGTGCAGTCATAGCTCATGGCACCCTCAAACTCTTGGGCTCAAGTGATTCTCATGCCTCAGCCTCCTGAGTAGTTGGGACTACAAGCACCCACCAAAATGCCCAACTATTTTTTACAGACGAGGTCCTGCTCTGGCTCAGGCTGGTCTCAAACTCCTGAGCTCAGGCAGTCTACCTTCCTTGGCCTCCCAGAGTGCTAGGATCACAGGTGTGAGCTACCACACCTCCCGGCCTTCTATTTTCCTTTTTTACTTATTTATTTTTTGAGACAGAGTGTTACTATGTCCTCCTCTGTAGAGTGCTCTCATGTGACAGCTCATGGCAACCTCCAGCTCTTGGGCTTAAGCTATTCTTCTGCCTCAGCCTCCCAAACAGCTGGGACTATAGGCGCCCCCTACAACACCTGGCTTTTTTTTTTTTTTTCTTTACAGTTGTTGTTTTAGCTGGCCTGGGCTGGGTTTGAACCTGCCAGCCTCAGTGTATGTGGCTGGTGCCCTACCCACTGAGCTATGGTTGCTGCCCGCCTAGCTATTTTTGTTGTTGTTGCAGTTGTCGTTGTTCAGCTGGCCTGGGCTGGGTTCGAACCCGCCAGCCCCGTTGCATGTGGCCAGTGCAACCACTGTGCTTTGGGTGCCAAGCCTATTTTCCTTTTGTAGAGAGAGCCTTTATCATATGTGCCGATGTAGGTTTGTTTCAGATTGTTCAGGCAACACAAAGAAAAACTCATATGTACTTGAGAAAGTGCATAAGAGTAAGGGAGTAATACTTACCTATTTTTCCTTCTAGTTTATCTTTGCAGTGGCATAACATGATTGTAATGAGCTTATTAAGTTAATGTGTGTAAGGGAAGTGATAGTGAATTTTTTTTTTTTGAGACAAAGTCTCAAGCTGTCACCCTGGATAGAGTGCTGTGGCATCACAGCTCACAGCAACCTCCAACTCCTGGGCTCAAGCAAGTCTCCTGCCTCAGCCTACCAACTGGGACCACAGGCGCCTGCCACAACACCCAGCTTTTTTTTTTTTTTTTTTTTTGGTTGCAGCCGTCATTGCTGTTTGGCGGGCCCCAGGCTGGATTCGAACCCACCACCTTAGGTGTATGTGGCTGGTGCCTTAGTCACTTGAGCCACAGGCACCAAGTCAATAGTGGATTTTTTTTCTTTTTTTTTTTTGAGACAAGGTATCACTATGTTGCCCTCCATAGAGTGCCCTGGCATCACAGCTCATAGCAACTTCAAACTCTTGGCCTTAAATGATTCTCTTGCCTCAGCCTCCCAAGTAGCTGGGACTACAGGTACCCTCCACAATGCCCAGCTATTCTTTTTGTTGCAGTTGTAATTATTGATTCTAGCTGGCCCGGGCTGAGTTTGAACCCACTAGCCTCGGTATATGTGGCTGGCACCCTACCCACTGAGCTATGGGTGCCGCCCTGAATTTTTTTTTTTTTTTTTAAATAGAGTCTCACTCTGTCACACTGGGTAGAGTGCCATAGCATCATAGCTCACAGCAACCTCAAACTCTTAGGCTCGAGATAGATCCTCTTGCTTCAGCCTCCCAAGAAGCTGGAACTACTACGCATCACAACACCCAGCTAATTTTTCTATTTTTAGTAGAAATGGGGTCTCACTTTTGCTCACGCAGGTCTTGCCCTCCTGGTTCAGAGAATCCACCCACCTCAGCCTCCCAAGTGCTAAGATTACAGGTGTGAACCACCATGTCTGGCAGGATGATAGTGATTTTCAAAAGTTTGGTTTAGTAGGAAAAATGGGTTATAAGGCAAAGAGAATGACCATGAAGCTATCCCTGTTTATCTCTTTGATTAAGTTATATAATATACATGTTAAAATATTTTTTTATAGAAAGTTTATATCATTAAGGAAAAAAAGAAATGTTATAAAATCGGTTTAATCCCCTGTTCAGAGATGGTCATATTTTAATGTTTTGCTATAAAATCTTCTGAACTTTTTTTTTGTTTGAGACAGAGACTCACTCTGTTGCCCATGATAGAGTGCCATGGTGTCAGCCTAACTCACAGCAAGCAAACTCAAACTCCCATACTCAAAAGATCTTCTTGCCTCAGCCTCCCAAGTAATTAGGGCTACAGGCACTCACCAAAGCACGTGGCCAATTTTTCTAGTTTTAGTAGAGATAGAGTTTTGCTCTTCCCCAAGCTTGTCTCCAACTCCTGAGTTCAAGGATTCAACACCAACCTGAGCCAGAGCGAAACCCCATCTCTAAAATTAGCTGAGTGTTGTGGTGGGCACCTGTAGTCCCAGCTGCTCAGGAGGCTGAGACAAGAGAATCTTGAGCCCAAGAGTTTGAGGTTGCTGTGAGATACGATGCCATGGCACTCTTCTGAGGGTGACAGAGTGAGGCTATATCTCCAAAAAACAAAGTTACTACTTTGAGATCAAATTTTAAATATTTTTTGTTTTATACTTTTAGAGAGTATATTTTATACTCTCATTCTGACACCCAAGCTAGAGTGCAGTGATCCTAATATAGCATACTAGTCTTGAATAGCTGAGTCAAGTGATGCTCCTGCCTCAGCCACTCTACTAGCTAGGACTACAGATGTGTGCCACCATACCCAGCCAATTAAAAAAAATTTTTTTGTTAGAGAATGGGGTCTTTCTTGTTGCCCAGGCTGGACTCAAACTCCTGGCCTCAAGTGATCTTCCCACCTTAACTTCCCAAAGTGCTGAAATTACAGGGGTGAGCCACTGTGCCTGATGTGCATATTTCTTTTTAAGCTTTTTGCTAGATAGTGCCAAATTGCCTTCAAGATGTGAAAGACCATCGAATAAATATATGTGCATTCTTTTATTTTTATTTTACTTTATTAATTTATTTATTTTCTGAGACGGAGCCCCAAGCTATATCCCCCGGGGCAGAGTGCCATGGCATGACAGCTCACAGCAACCTCCAACTCCTGGGCTCAAGCGAGTCTCCTGCCTCCGCCTCCCAAGTAGCTGGGACCACAGGCGCCTGCCACAACGCCCGGTTATTTCCTGGTTGCAGCCATCACTGTTGTTTGGTGGGCCCAGGCTGGGGATTTGAACCCACCACCCTAGGTGTACGTGGCTGGCGCCCTAGCCGATTGAGCCACAGGCGCCGAGCCTATGCATTCTTTTAAAGTAGAAGCTTGCTTGCAGAGGAATCTTTTTTTATTTTTATTTTATTTTTTATTTTTTTTAGACAGAGCCTCAAACTGTCCCCCTGGGTAGAGTGCTCTGGCATCACAGCTCACAGCAACCTCCAACTCCTGGGCTCAAGCAAGTCTCCTGCCTCAGCCTCCCAAGTAGCTGGGACCACAGGTGCCCACCACAACGCCTGGCTATTTTTTTGGTTGCAGCCGTCATTGTTGTTTGGCAGACCTGGGCTGGATTCGAACCCGCCACCTTAGTGTATGTGGCTGACGCCTTAGCCACTTGAGCCATAGGCGCCGAGCCAAGGAATCTTATAACTTAATTTTTTTTTTCTTTAAGTCAAGAGTCTCACTTGGTCACCCTTGATACAGTGCTATGGTGTCACAGCTCACAGCAATCTCAGACTCTTGGGCTTAAGAGATTCTCTTTTTTTTGAGACAGAGCCTCAAGCTATCCCCCTGGGTAGAGTGCCATGGCATCACAGCTCATAGCAACGTCCAATTCCTGGGCTCAAGCGAGTCTCCTGCCTCCACCTCCCAAGTAGCTGGGACCACAGGCGCCCGCCACAACGCCTGGCCATTTTTTGGTTGCAGTCATCATTGTTTTGGCGAGTCCGGGCTGGGGATTCGAACCCGCCACCTTAGGTGTACGTGGCTGGCGCCTTAGCCGATTGAGCCACAGGCGCCGAGCCTCAAGCAATTCTCTTGCCTCAACCTCCAGAGTAGCTGGGACTACAGGCACCTGCCACGATGCCTAGCTATTTTTAGAGACAGGATTTCCGTCTGGCTCAGGCTGGTCTCGAACCTGTGAGCTCAAACAATCCACCCACCTAGGCCTCCCAGAGTGCTAGGATTATAGGCATGAGCCAGTACACCTGGCCTATAACTGAATAATTTTGCCATTCTAAATTTACTCCAGAATGAAATGATTTGGAGCTTTGTGACCACTAGTAGAATTTTTGTGCCAGAGCTTCTCCTTCTGTTATTTTTTTTGACATTTATCTAGAGTTGTAAAAAAAAAATCTCAACATTTCATGGTATGATGCTAGGGATCGGGCAAGGTCCAGTTCATAATTTTAGAGTTTTTATTTAAAATATACTTATTCTCCTTTAAGCTAATAGAACCCAGAAGTAAGTGATAACTTTCTGTTTTTCCTCATTAGGTTTCCACTTTCTGTGCTGTGGGGTCAGCCGTAAGAGAGGTAGATCTGATGTATCTCTGTGCTGAAGAAGCATGAGCTCCTCACAGTAAATAGCAGCCAGCTCCTCTCCCTGTGACAATTGTAGACTTTTGGTAGTGGTAGTGCATGGTCTTCTTCTGACAAGGCTGTGAATGTCTTTTTTTTTTTTTTTGAGACGCAGCCTCAAGCTGTCACCCTGGGTAGAGTGCCATGGCATCACAGCTCACAGCACCCTCCAACTCCTGGGCTCAAGTGAGTCTCTTGCCTCAGCTTCCCAAGTAGCTGGGACTACAGGCGCCCACCACGATGCCTGGCCATTTTTTGGTTGCAGCCATCATTGTTGTTTGGAGGGCCCGGGCTGGGGATTCAAACCCGCCACCTTAGGTGTATGTGGCTGGCGCCTTAACCACTTGAGCCACAGGTGCCAAGCCAAGGCTGTGAATGTCTTACAAGCATTGTTTAACTATAGCTTTCGTATCCCTCTGCCTTCTCCAAAAAAGATGTTAACATAAACTTCTTATAATTTCCCAGTATAATATGAATATTGACTACCTTTTGTGTCCCTTAAAATTTTCCTGTAACATCATTGCCTTTTATTTCAGTAAATCTCAATCTTTCCTTTTTCTCTTTCTGTTGTACCTCTGATTTCCCTGACCCTTCCCATCCTAAATACAAGGTTTCATAATTCAATATGATGATAATAATTGCTACTATTTTTTTTTTTTTTTGAGACAGAGCCTCAAGCTATCCCCCTGGGTAGAGTGCCATGGCATCACAGCTCATAGCAACCTCCAACTCTTGGGCTCAAGCGAGTCTCCTGCCTCCACCTCCCAAGTAGCTGGGACCACAGGCGCCCACCACAACGCCTGGCCATTTTTTTTGGTTGCGGCCATCATTGTTGTTTGGCGGCCCAGGCTGGGGATTTGAACCCGCCACCCCAGGTGTACGTGGCTGGCGCCTTAGCCAATTGAGCCATAGCGCCGAGCCCAAGATCTTTAAAATACGACAGTGGATTTTAATTGCATTAAATTTTAATTGCATTAAAATTATATTTTGCTTTGGGTAGTATGGACATTTTAACAATGTTGATTCTTCCCAGCCATGAGCATGGTATCATACACCACAACCAAGTGGGTTTTATCCCAGGATCTCAAGGATGGTTCAACATACGTAAATCTATAAATGTAATTCATCACATAAACAAATTAAAAAACAAAGACCATATGATTCTCTCAATTGATGCAGAAAAAGCTTTTGATAACTTCCAGCATCCCTTTATGATCAGAACACTTAAGAAAATTGGTATAGAGGACATTTCTTAAACTGATAGAGGCCATCTACAGCAAACCTACAGCCAATATTGTATTGAATGGAGTCAAACTGAAATCATTTCTACTCATATCAGGAACCAGGCAAGGGTGCCCATTGTCTCCCCTGCTCTTTAACATCGTAATGGAAGTTTTAGCCATCACAATTAGGGAAGAAAAGGCAATTAAGGGTAGCCATATAGGGTCAGAAGAGATTAAACTTTCACTTTTCGCAGATGATATGATAGTATATCTGGAGAACACCAGGGATTGTACTACAAAACTCCTAGAAGTGATCAAGGAATATAGCAGCGTCTCAGGTTACAAAATCAACACTCATAAATCTGTAGCCTTTATATATACCAACAGCAGACAAGCTGAAAAAGCAGTCAAGGACTCTATTCCGTTCACAGTAGTGCCAAAGAAGATGTAATATTTAGGAGTTTACCTAACAAAGGATGTGAAAGATCTCTATAAAGAGAACTATGAAACTCTAAGGAAAGAAATAGCTGAGAATGTTAACAAATGGAAAAACATAACATGCTCATGGCTGGGAAGAATCAACATTGTTAAAATGTCCATACTACCCAAAGCGATATATAATTTTAATGCAATCCCCATTAAAGTTCCACTGTCATATTTTAAAGATCTTGAAAAAATA
>CAUYQV010013675.1:0-64468 GCA_963574575.1 Galagoides demidoff
AATGTCTTAACACAACAATTATGAAAAAGACATGATGGCTATGTTAGCCAGTTGGATGAGAGTTTTCCAAACTGCATATGGAAGCAACACACTGTATCCTATGATAGAATTAATGTACACAATTATGATCTAATAAAAAAAAAAGATTATAAAAAAACAAAAAAAAATCATCTTTCTCTTTGTTTTATGGATGTATTATTTTCTCAAGTCTAAGAATATTTGTTGGAGGTTTTCAAAAGTTCCTTTGGTTTCCTTTTGTTTCCTCTGGCATTAGTTATTGTTGGTTCATCTTGGTTCTTCTCTTTCATGCTACTGATTTTCCTTAAATACTTAGTGATCCTAGGTTGTCTGCTCATATTTACAAATTAAAGAACATGCTGGTTAACTTAGACAGCTAGTTCTTAGGGTCTCCCTGAAATCGTGTAGAACTATTTCACTGGTGGCCTGCTCCCTTGTAGGTTCTGTATAGTAGCTCTTCTGCAGATTGTCTGGGTGGAGCCCATTGCAGGAACCCCACTGGGGTAGTGGGAGAGGACCCCACTCCCAGGTACAGCTGCCACTCTAGGAGAGGAAACTCTGGCGATTAAACATTTTACTGAAGTTTCCTCTTGGTGGAGTTTCCAGTCCTGCTTGTTATACCTCTGTCTGCTATGGTGGCACTAGTACTGAACCCTAGATCCTTCCTCAGGCTTTCTTTACAGACTTATCCTATGGGTCCGAGACCATCACATCTACACCAAGGTTCCTTGGTGTGTATCTGATCCTGCCTGCCTGTGATCCAGGCCTCCTCTTTGGACTGACTTAACTCTTGCAGGGCTCCACTGGAGAAAGCACACTTACCCTGGTTCCTTTTGTTTCTCTCTATTTTCCAACTGTATCTGCCTTCTGGTTTCCAGGAATTTTAAGAATTTGTTTGTTGATGGCACCCCTATTGTTTGTCACAGTTTTTGTGGGTTTGTCCTTTTAAAAAGTATCATTTTTAAAAAAAGTTTCATTCCTTGACTTCCTCCCCTTCTTCCAGTCTATTCCCAAAGATTTCATATGATGTGATAATTAAGTTTATGCGTCCCCTTGACTGAACTAAGTGATGGCCAAATAGATAATAAAAAATTATTTCTGGGTGGGTGTTTCTGGAAGAGATTAGCATTTGAATCAGCAGCCTGAGTAAAGAAGATCTGCCCCCACCAAGGAGGATGGGCATATGCCAAACCCCTGAAGGGCTGGACAGAACAAGAAGGCAGAGGAAGGTGAACTTGCTCTGTCCTTAAGCTGGGACGTCCATCTTCTCTTGCCCTTGAACAATGGAGCTCCTGGTGCTTGAGCCTTCCAACCCTAGGATTTGCACCTTGGTTCTCGGGCCTTCAGCCTCAGATTAATTTATACCATCAGCTTCCCTGCTTCTTTAGCATGTAGATGGCATATTATAGGACTTCATGGCCTCCATAATCATGAGATACAATTCCCATAATAAATCTTATCTATATCTATATATGTATCTCTCTCTATATTTATATATATTTCTAGATCTATGTCTATTTCGATTTCTATCAATCTTATTCTATTGGTTCTATTTCTCTGGAGAATTCCAACTAATACACATTCCAAAGACTCCTCGGGTTCCTTCTTTCTGCCAGGCCTCTCTTCTGAGTTCCAGTTGCATGTGTCCATGGGCCTAACTGATATCTCAAAGGCAGATCTGAATCAGCGTGTCCAAAAACCTAACTTGTGATAGTCCCCTCTTTGTCCAATGTTTTCTATCCAAAGAATGTTGTCACCATTTCATGCAGTTACTTAAGCCAGAAGAAGCCTAAGTCTTGTATTAGAAATTTTTCTTTCTTACCCACCACATCCAGTTCTTCACAAAGTCTGATTGATTTTACAACTAACTGAAATAATTCTTTCTTTTTTTTTTTTTGAGACAGTCTCACTCTGTTGCCCTGGATAGAGTGCTGTGGCGTCATAGCTCACAACAACCTCAAACTCTTGGGCTCAAGCAATCCTCTTGCCTCAGCCTCCCAAGTAGATGGGTCTAGAGATGCCTGCCAAAATGCCCAGCTATTTTTAGAGACAGGGTCTTGCTTTTGCTTGGCTTGAACTCCTGAGCTCAAGCAAGCCACCCACCTTGGCCTTCTGAAGTAGTTCTTAAATTAGTCTACTTCTTTTCATTTCTTCTACCATCACTCTTGTCTAAGCTACCATCATTTCTGAATGGATCTCCATGAATCCTCTCTTGCCTTCCCTAACCCCCCCCCATTCATTCTTGGTGGAACAGCCCGAATAATCTTTAAAACACAACAGCAATAACACAGATCATATCATTTCTTTGTTTACAACACTGTAACATCTTCCCTTTACTCTTAGGGTAAAATCCAAAATTCTCAGCATGCCCAAGAAGATTCTACATGGTCCTCCCACTCCTCTGGTTTCATCTCCTCCCACCCTCTGGAAATGGAGAGCACCTGTGAGAAACTCACGTGTTCTCTACCACCTCAGGCCCTTTACACATGCGAGTCACAGTGCTGGAATGTTCTCCCCTCCCCCGTCCTACCTTTTACTTAGTTAACTCCTCTAGGCCACTAGAGGAGAGTCTCTTTCATCTTTTATAATATCCAGTTTAGTCTGGAGGACCAATGAAGGTTTCTCTGAGTTTTTTGTTGCCAGATGTACACATCTGTAGTCCTGGGGCCTTCAGAGAAAGTCTGTTTCATTTTGTACTTAATCGTAGAAAACTCACTCATTCCCTTTGCATTAAGCCATGTTAATCCCAGGATTAAAAGGAGAAAAGAATATCAAACACTCATGTGGCACTTACTGTATGTCAGCATCAGTTTTAAGGCTTTACACATACTCTTCAGAGCAGCCCAGTGAGGTGAGCACTAATTTTTTTTTTTTTTTTGACAGAGTCTCACTCTGTCACCCTGGGTAGAGTGCCGGGGGCGTCATAGCTCATAGCAATGTCAAACTCTTGGACTGAAGTGATCCTCTTGCCTCATCCTCCTGAGTAGCTGGGACTACAGGCCCCTGCCATAATGCCAGGCTAGTTTTTCTATTTTGGGTAGATACAGGGTGTTGCTCTTGCTCAGCCTGGTCTTGAACTCCTGAGCTCAGGCAATCCAACCACTTCAGCCTCCCAGAGTGCTAAGATTACAGGAGTGATCCACCACACCCAGCTGTGTGAGTATTAATTTTTGTTATTATCCCCATTTTACAGATGTAGTAATGGAAGAGCAGGTGGCATCCCTGCCAAGCTGCCTCTGAATTGTTGTCTCTACCACTGAAAGATATGCAGGAAACAGGAACTCCGGTTTGGGCAAGAAACAAACCTGGCTGTAAATCTTAGTCAAATTAACTTCTGATTAAGTTGGAACTGGAATTCCTACCATTTGCCAAAACTTAGACAATGAGTGTCTTAGATAATGAGTATCTAAGTTTTGGCACATAGTAGACCTTTAATAAATTTAAATCCTTTTCCCCTCTTCTAATAATCAGAATCTAATAATGTCTTTATCTGTATACAAACATACGTAAAATTTCATATGCATAATTTACCTTACACACTTATAAAAGAGGACTTTACAGTTCTCAATACTCTAACAAAAATTATAAGCGAAGTAGATGCCTTTCACAAATGAGGAAATTAAGACCTTATTTAATACTATTTTTACCACATATAAAAATATTCCATTTTGGCCTTGACTAAGGGAAATCTCATAAAAGTTGGCATATATTTTCATAGCTCGTATCTTCAGCTTTGGAGATTTTGTTACTGATCTATTTCAATGGGATAAAGGCTAAATGCACACTTTTAAAAGAATTAGAACATTATGAAAAACTAAATATTCTAAATCATTTGCCTGCAGCACAAAGTAAGTAACTTGAAGCCTTTAGACTATCTCATACTTGCTCAAATTTCATCACATGATTATACTTCAACATGGAAGTGTTTCACAGATGGCATTTATTTATTTACTCAATAAATATTGAGAATAACACATAAGCCAAAAACTATGAAAGACACTGAGAATGGATAAGACAGGATCCCTGCCCCAGAGGAACTTGGCTTTTTTTCCTATGAAAATACTTACTGAACTAGTCAGTGAATCTCTGCATGGGTAGTGTAGAAAAGAATGATACTGGCAAACACAGTGATTGAAAAATATAATTTTAATAAGTGTAGATTCTTCTTCCTCTTGCCCTCTCAGGACATGGTACCTCCATCTACCCAATTGCTTATGGGAGGAGACTGGCTGTCAGCCTTAACACCTCCCATTCTCTGTCCTTCATCCCCTATCTCACATCCAATCTGTCCCCAAGACCTATCAGTCCTTTTTTCTACATCTGTTTAAAATTCATCACTTCTATCCATGACCATTAGGTTATTCCAAGTGACTACCCTACTAAAGGCCCTACTATGATTTTCTCATCCCTTTTTAGACTAAAGTTAACTCTCGCAATCTGCTATAAGTGCTCTCTACTTTAACCCAGACATAGATCTTTAGTCCCATACTGAATCCCACCCTATCACTCACCAAGTAACTAACTCCCAGCTTCTTTCATTTCCTCATTGCCACATCAACCTTTTAATGCGCTGCTCCCTCTGCTTGAAATGCTCTTCCCCACATTCTTAACTCAGGTATCTCTCACCGTTAACTAAAACAATCTGTAAAGTCTTTAAAGGTCATGTGGTCGGAGGGACCGTCCCTGCCTCCACATCTGAGCTAGACACTCCCACCATGTGCTTTTGTTCCTGCATAGTACTCACCATATTTTGTGGTTATTGTTTAGTTGTGTGATTAATTGATAAATAACTGTCACCTGTCCCCCAGCTAGACAGGAGGCTTTGTGTGGATGGGAACAGTCCTGCCTTTGTAGATTCTACATATTTCTAGCATCTGGCACGGTGCCTGGTGTTATACTCTACTGGCACCAACACAAGTTGATCTCATCATCTTTATAGATTCACGTATCCATTCCTCTTATGGTTTTCTAGGCTAATAATTCAAAATGAAATGGAAATATTCTCCTCTAGATACCAGGAGAAAGAACAGCTTTGTTGCACAAATAATGTTCAAGGTGCTTCTAAAATAAAAACCAATCTGGTTGGATAGAATGTTCTGTTGCCTAGTCTTTCTCTCCATTGAAGTTAAGTTTCTCTGTGACATAAAGATCTTGCAAAAGCAGACTAGATATTCCAGTGCAGTTATCAACTGCATTGTTAATTCAATGTATTCATCTATAAAGATATAAAATCAAAACTGGAAACAAAAGAATTTATAACACTATCACAAGAGAAGAATTCCAGTTCCATCACATTTACTAAAAGAGACAGAAATGTTCTAAGTAGCTGATCTTCCTATCTACACTCTAGTTAGTAAACATTCTAATGTCTTATTCTTCAAATA
This sequence comes from Galagoides demidoff, assembly GCA_963574575.1. Classification (NCBI taxonomy): domain Eukaryota; kingdom Metazoa; phylum Chordata; class Mammalia; order Primates; family Galagidae; genus Galagoides; species Galagoides demidoff. Next base: position 5,403 of record CAUYQV010013675.1, read on the forward strand.
GGTAACTCAGAAGCTCAGAATAAAAGATTCTCAGAATAGCAAATTTCTCAATTTTTACTCATGAGGTTCAACTACAAAGAAAGGCATAAAATTTGGAAAGCAAAACTACCTCTGGGGTCAAGAAGCAGAAGTTCTGACCTTCCCTAGTTACTGCAAACATTTATTTTACCTGATAAGTGAAAGTGACAAGGAAACTAATGGTGTCAGAACAGGTTTCCCATCATCCCTATGTGTCTGTCTTTCATGGTTTGCCAGTACTGATGAAACTGCTCTGAAATCTAGGTTTCAGTAACAGATAGCCTCACATGTCATTACCCTTTGGTTGAGCAAGTGAGTAGTAGCTGGTCATACACCTGCTAAAAGCTAAATTATCTTGTACCCAAGGAAGTGATTTAAATCGCTATTGAGCATGTACGGCAGATATATGAATATAGCTTTGACAGTGAAAATCAATCTAATATTACTATATATTAAATTCTCTTAATTTCCCCAACCATGACAGTGAGATTTCCTATTAATCTACGGCATGATTTCTCAAAGAAATTGGCTTCCATAAAAGCTAGAAAAGCAACTGCCAGTAACAACAGACCATACTTACTTATCTGTTTCCCATTGCTAGTACTATTTTAACATTTCTGTTCCTTTGCTTTACTCAGATATAGTTTAGAAATACTATCTAGGAAGAGCTAGGAAGTTAAAATAAATAACCTTATCCTAAGGCCTTTTCCCTTTGCTACAAGTATTACATGCTTGCTAGCGTAAGAACTAAAAAGCAGCCATTTGATGAGGTATAAAGAACTATTCATAAAGTGTGAATATGCTATTTTCCTTACAGACTTCCTAGCTCTCTTTTTAGAAGACAGCCTTTCTAGTCATCTTAAGTATAAATTCCTACATAAATTTTACTTAATATTTTCCTAAACAGTAGTTTCCAGAATGCGCAGAGATATATATAGTATACACGATATTAATATAGTTAACTTTCTTTTTTTTCTTTTCTTTTCTTTTCTTTTTTTTTTTTTTTTTTGAGACAAGGTCTCACTCTGTTGCCTAGGCTGGACTGTAGTGGCACAATCACACAAACATAGCTCACAGCAAACTCAAACTCCTGGGCTCAAGTGACCTTCCTGACTCTTCATCCTGAGTAGCTGGGACTAACTGTGTATACCACCATGCCTGGTTAATTTTCCTATTCTCTGTTGAGACAAGGTCTCACCATGTTGCTCAGGCCAGTCTTGGACTCCTTCTTAATCTCAAGGGATCTTCCTACCTGGGCCTCCCAAAGTACTAGAATTATAGGCATGAGCCACAGCACCCAGCCCATAGTGAACTCTTTATGCTGCATGTTTTAAGGCATGATACTTAATAATCTGTCAAAAATTATGGATACAATATATTCCTAAATATCTACATTCTTTGTAATAGACTACTGCATAGGAGTAGTCTAATAAAATAAATTATTTTTATTTTCTTTAAAATAACTCATGTGTTAAATAACTTCAATAACCCTTAAAACATATTGTATAATACGTATAAGGAAACTCAAGAGTTTAACTGCTAAAACTATATTTTTGAGAACTTAGATGTTGCTAATGTACTATTAGGGATATAAACGTAACTACTTTTCAAGAAATTCCCAGAGCTAGGAATATAATTATATTCCAGATATAGAAAACTAAACTGGAGGATCTTAAATGTTAATCTTTTCTAGAAAGCACACCTAAATTGCTTTTGTTTGTCAAAAATAAAATATTATTTTGGCCAATGTCCATGAATATGACCTAGATCATCAGTTGAAAGAGTCTTCCATGCAGTTACAAAACACTCTTGGTGTTTTATACTTTTATACAAAACATACATAGTGTATTATACAAGAACACTTTGCTATAGCCTGGGCATTTAAAACTATCACCATATGCTCAAGATGCATGCAGGGTTACTTAAATCCACCAGGAATTCTCCCCCTGTATGTTAATAAATTTGAGGAGAATGGCTCTACTTTCAGATAATTGATTCTTCTCCTTCAAAATCTAAAGCTATGCTTACATTCTATTCAATTTCCAGGTTTCTCCTAGTAATTTAGCTCTAAATATACTAAATAGACTCCTTCATTCATTAAAACAGGCAACTTAAAGGCCTAATATTGAGAATGTACTTCTAAACGTTTCTGTTTTTTCCTAAGACAAATTAGTCATCTCTTTGTTATATTCAATGATCAACCAGAAGATATAAGTAACTAAAGACTTGTTACCTGCCCCTTTTTTGCAATGTTTCTTTTTTCTATTATCCATCATTCTAATCTTATGCTCAGATCTAAAATTCACTTCAAATGTAAATTGCGATCAGGATCTGGGTAAATAACTTTAATATTTGACATTATATTGAGTTGACCTTTTCTAAAAAAGATCTTTTTTATCCTATTTGCATTTTCAAACATTTTAGTTTGTAATGAATAAACGATCGATACAATAAAAAGAAAAAAGTAAGCATTATTTTACACTGCAAATATTCATGTAAAAATAGCTGTACCTTAATTATTTATCCAGTCCTGTGCAGTCTTCCTTGAATTATTGGGAATGGCAGTCCCCTGTAACAGCGTTGACTTATGTGAACCTTTGGGGATCTAGACAATGATTTAAAGACCAGTGGGAGTGAACAAGGCAAGCCAATCAACACCACCACCTTGCCCCCAACACCTCCCTCTCTCCAACTTGCGTCAGCTCTTTTAAAAAAAAGAGACACCAAATCAGTTTACTGTTGTACATTTGGATTCAACACTGGTTACACAAATGACTATTTGCTTTTAGAATTTTGGCTTTCATGCAATAAAACATTCACTGAAAGTTTTACCTTGGGTGGTGTCATTCTGTGTCAAGATTGTGTAGGTTCATTGGCTGATAAATCCCAAAAAAGTTAAAACTTTTTTTCAAAAGATTTCTGAACTGAAGTCAAAGTAAAACAATCTAATAATTATAGTTAGGGAGTCAGACTGCCTAATGTAATATTATAATCAGAATTATAGAAAGTATTGATTACATAGTGGAAGAATTATTTTCTTTTGGACTATTAACCTCTTCAGAGGTAATTTTACAGAATGACAGACCCTTCCAAATAGTACCACGTTACTTAAGATGTGGTGAATTTGAAAATCATAGGCCATTATCAGCCACTGCTAGGCTAACACTCCAAAGGCAGTGTGCTGAGTCAGTAAAAGACAGCTTGGTGTTTTCAAACAATTTCTAAATGGACATTTTTCCCCCTTCAAAACAATCCACTTAGCTCTTTACATGTCAGAGAAAGAGTTAAAATGTACTAGCAGATAATTATTCTGTTGTGAAAATGGATCAACTAGACATTATTGTGAAAGTGAGGTAAGACCACAGATTAGAAATCAATCCAGAATTAAAGGGTTTTTTTCCTTTTAAGTATTTATAGTGTGAATGAACAAACTGATAACCAGTCAGAAGCAATGCAAGAGTATAATAGCTGTGCCAGTTCCTGTTTCTATAAAAAAACAACTAAACACTGTTCCTCGAGTAAGAAGTTCTTATGTTGATGCAAGACATTAAACATCTAACAAGATGTCTAGTTGCCCATTTCTCTTTTCCTTTCCAAATGTGCTCATTTGGTATGCAATTAATAGCTTTCCTATAGTATATCTACTTTACTCATCTCTTAGCTTGTTCTATATTTTTGAGGTTGCCTGTTTTGTTGTTTATCAGATGAGAGTTATTATGGTGTAGAGAAAAAATGATTATAACAATGGAGTAGTTTTAACTGCAGCCAAATCTAAAGAATATTCCTTTTCAGACTACTGTGTCTATCATTTAATTGTGACCTTTTGAATTCAAGATTTCTTTCTGTTTGCAAAGTTACCAGATGAGTATAAGATTAACTAAGCAAAACCTTGCAATAATTGTTAGAAAATCAATTATTTATGTTCTGGTAAAATTCTATGTAATCGAGGGTCAACTGAACAAGAATGAACGTACTCTACTATGTGCATTAATAACATAATATCTTCATATAAAATAGGGCAGAGATAAACATCTAAATATTTAAAGTTTTACCTCCCTTAAAAATTTTAGCTTTGGTTTCCTTGTAATTCTGACCTTGAGGTATACTAAATTATCGTAAATTACCACATTGAATTAAAACAAAGACATATGTAGAGGACTTCTATTGAATCTTGTGTATCTTTTGGACCTATTTTATGTAACGAAATTCTTATCACAAAACGTTTCTCACACATATGAAAACTAATTTGGCAAAAGTGAATTAAAATAACTAAGTGACTAGGTTTTTGTTTGATTATCTTTTCCCCAGATCATCTGATACGCTTAGAAACAGCAAAATTAATGAAGAAATGTATGATTTGGCCTTGACAAAACTCAAAGTGATTTTCCTTTCATAAGATAAACACAGAATTATATTCAATCTTAGCCAAAGGGGCAAGAAATGAAGAAAATACAGACTTCAACATAATGTTCTGAATATTTCTTAAACTCATACTATAATGTAATCTCATATATATTTGGTAATAGATTTATACTTTTTTGGTTTTTAAAACATGACAAGTGGAACACGTTCAGTCAGGCTCCAGTTTGGCTCGCATATTACTGTAGAAAGAGGCAATGGACCAGAATATGCACAGGCTTTTAAAAAGAATACAATGAAAAACCATTAGTAGTGAATAATGAAGCAAGTCTTAGAATGAAATGATAAACATTTTAAGTAATCCTCCATATAAGAAATCCAAGTAAGTGCTACCATGAGTAGCTGTGAGAGCATGAGACTTAGTCTGTGTTTATGGAGGGGTGGCTGGTGGAGGTTCAGATATGCCCACATGAAAAGATACTCGGTTTCTCAGGCTATAGCATGATTAATGGCAACAGAACTGTACAATGAGCTCCCGGACTCCAGAAGAGGCAGTGTCTCCAGGGAAGTCCAAGGTTTCAGGGAGCCCATGGACCCTAAGCACGTGAGATTCCAATAGGAAGAGAAGAAAGAAAAAGACATCCTGGATGAAAAATGCAGGCACACTATGAAAGCATATTCTGGCCACAGTGGGAATCATTCTGGCTGCAACAGAGACTTTCTGGAACAAAACAGGATCTTAGAATGGAATAGTGCACACTGCAAAAGGGAGTAAGCTTAGGGAACTTGGATTTTTAGTGATGAGGAGGAACTTTTGAAAGTTTCTAAAGAAAATAATAAAACCAGCAGAGTAGGAATGCAGGAGGAATGATGGGGTGGGGATGGAGGTGAAGATGACAACGACAGAGAGAAGGCTGACTGATAGTTTGGTGATACTTGCCTGTCTGAGAATGACGGCAGAAGGAAAGATAGGTGAATAGAATTTTAATGGGGGTCAATGGTAATTTGAGTCTTTTTCTTGTACTACCATTTCTTTTTATCACTTTCACTAGCTCATAACACGTGCTATGAACTTTATGAAAAGCAAGAAACTGGCAATAAAATCTTCATTTTTCTTTACATAGAGAAAGAGACTATATGGTGATAATTCATCTATTTCAGCACTCGTTCAATCAGTCTGTGCCTATCATCTTCAAATAGTACAGAGAGGTCCTAGAATATACCTCCCAACATACTGTTACCTACTGAAAGTACAAAACTGTCGGCCCAAAATAAAGTGATTCAGATCATACCTATGCATTGAATTAGGACTTTTCTTACCCATATTTAAAATCATTGATCATCCCATTTAAAATTTCCACCTTCAGTGATGTCCAGTTGTCCAGAAAGTTCCAGCTAGATCAAGTTAAAATTAGTCAACAATTAAAAAAAAAAACCTCTCAGTCAGACGATCATGGCATTTTGCAATGACGCTGGGAAAGATAACCTCTTGTTCTCACGATGACTGTACCCAAATATCTAATTTTAGTCATGGGACAAAATAATACTTGGAAATAGAATTTGGTTATAGCCAAATTGGAAGAAGATGGGTAGAAACAGCAATGAGCAAGAACCAAACTACCTAACTTTCCACAATTTTATGTTGGCTCTGTTTCTGTATTCATTACTTTTCTTTCCTTCCACTTTGTGTTTTAGGTCTACTTTTTTTTTTCTTGTTAACTTGGCTATACTACATTCCTTCTCCAAGAAGCATTACCTTTTATCATTTTCGGTTCTTTAGATTCATAAACTCACAATCTCATCAAGTAGATCAAGTCCTAAAACTCACCATGTCAGTTCTCATCCCTCAACTAATATTTATGTTTCCAAATATGGACAACCTTTACATCAATCAAACTGCTTTTTATACTAAGTAATTATCTATCTGCCCTACCAAGTCTTTCTAAAAAAACAGAAGACACTAGCAAAACTTTAATTAGAAACAAGAGTTTGATTGCTTCCTCTTAACCTAAGATACTCTCAGCCTTGTAGTTTTTAGGTCTGTAGTGTTAAAAAGAATTTTTTGATGTATCAGGTTTGGCACCCCAAATTCTTCATCTTATTTCTGTTTTAATATGAACACTTACAGGAAAAAAAAAAGCACAAAGCAAAAAAAAAAAAAAAAAACCCAGAAAAAACCCAGAAACTCCACAGAGGAATGTTACAGAAATTTTCCTAAATTATTCAAATAGCAGAATTCCATGTTATCATGAAGATAAGCACTTACATACTTACGCTATCATATTCTTTGCCTTACTTGTGGAGTGACAGAAGCTTAGGTATGCTACAGGTTTCTTTTTTCATGATTCTGTAATAATTAATCTCAATTTACAGAATAACAAATAATAAATAAAAGAAGATAAAATTGAAATATTACCCCCTTCGAAAGCCACACATCAAATCAATTGCAAACAGAGAAGTAAAGATTAATAATTTTCAAAGTCCCCCTTGGTGGGTCCTCTCAGATATACATAAAAGTTGAGTTACTTCCAATTTTTGGAGGATCAGATGTATTTTTAAAAAATTGTTTTAATTCCAAATAGGATTACTAAACTGTAGTACATTTAAAATTTTTCTATTTCACAAAATAATACCTTAATACACATACTAATACAAATGAGCATATCAAATAGCCTCATTCAATGATTCCTTCAAAATGTCTAAATTTGAGACCCTCCCAAACATGAGACCCCACAGGGCTTCCTAGTTGAAGCTCCTAACAGGGACCCCGATTTTCATTCTAAAACCCCCATCAAGTAAAACCCAGAGACCCATGAGTTCTGAGGACATTGCTTAGTTGATGGCCTCTCCCTCTCTCTGACCCAACCTAAACCACCTTTACAGTTATACAATTGAGCATTTTGGAAGTGTTTGAATAGTCAACGACAATATTGCAAAATTAGCAAATAAGTTTGGTTCAAGTTGACAAATCTATTGACTTTGCCACGACCTGAATAGAAAATTGCCTTTAGACTCAGCTGGAAAAAAAAAAAAAATCTAGTTGGTAGATATCCATCATGTGGATATTTTGGTCCCTTTCATTTTTTGATTCTACATTGACATGATGCAGAGAAAAGTGTCACAAATTCATTCTAGGTTTCTGCCTAAGCAGATAAATCACATAACAAGGTCTGTGAAGCTTAGGGGTGATTAAAAAAAAAAAAAGGACTGAAATTCTAAATGTTAAATTAGAAATTTTTAAAACTTGCTTTAAAGAATGATTCTTAGCCTTTAATATGCCTATTTTGAGAAAAATAGCACTGCCATGAGGTCTACAATTAAGTATAACAACACTTTCTAAACAACCAAATCACTTGTTCCTGTAAGAATGTAGTATAAATGCAGTGCTGGGTTGAATTAACTGCTTTTCTCGTTACTGGCAAAAAATAGTTTACAAATTACATTCTTCTTGGATCACAGCACATTGATTTCTATTGCTCTTATTCATACCACTACCCGTCTCTTTTCTTTACAAGCAAATCAAGTTTTGATGCATTTTGATTTTGAAATTTCCTTAGTGATTGGACTTGTAAACCTGATACCAACTTTCTTGAATTTGGACTCCAACAGTTTCACAAGCTGTGACCCATTAGGCTCTGTGATAGACTGGGAGCACTCAGGAGGACTTTTATAGGAAATGGTGTAAAAGAATCAGTTTCTCTACTCACCAAAGATACATTCAGGCTGGCCTTTTTAGTATTCTATCCAGAGTGTTGAAATAAGGAATGCACATCCTTCAAAAAGTATTCTTCAAATGAATTTGAGAAGAGAGAGGTTAAATGACAGTGTTGTTGAAATCTCCAGATTCACTTTTCAGTGAATTCAAAAGGATTTCCTGAGTCAGGTCTGCTCAGTAGCGGACAGAACAGGTTTCTGTAGCAAGAGCTCGTTTCTACCAGCGGGGTCCAAGCAACTCAGGCTAGAGCCATGGTGTACTCAGCGTCCTTCCCAGGGCTTACTGATCAGTGTGCCCATTCTTTGCTATGAGAGTTAGTAGTTTTCAGCATGGTAACATTAACTGAACTTTTTGTTCTTTGTGGGTTTCTTTATTAGGAATTAGAACTCTTGGAGGGCTGGGAGTATAGTAGCACCAGTCTCTTTAAATAGAGGTACGCTTACTCAGAAAAAGTAAATGTTTTGACTTTACTCAACAGGACAGCAACAGAGAGGAGACTTCCAGGCAGATGGCCTATTTAAAAGGTTTGGGGATGGATTCAAGTGTGTCTAGACAGTCAATTTGGGATAGTTATAAATAATCTCTTTTGTTTGCTTGCCTCGATTAACATTAGACTATGCCTGACTCATAGTAGGTACTGTGTAAATGTTGAATGAAAGCCTTTCTTAAAGGCACTGATTCAATCTGTGCATTCAACACTTTTCTTGAGAACTTATCTATGAAGTTGCAACAAGAAACATTCTAATAACTGTTCTAACTGATGGATCTTGCAACAGAAACAAAGGGTTCCGCTTTTAGATTTTTCAACAATTGTTAATCAATCCCAGTCATTAACCACCAGTTACATCTCTACTTTTAGACCGAATCTATTTTCAGAACTGGACTAGCAAACAACTCCCTGAAAAAAAGTTTGATTCCGAATGGGCACTTATGAGCTATTTAGAATCTGGATAAAACTATACATCTTAAGCTTGTTATGAAAGGATGAACTGTTTTCTTCCCCACCCACAGGATGCAATTACTGTAGATCTCAAAATATTGTTGAGAAAAATGGGGGCCAATTTTTTTTTTTTACGACGCTGTGAGACAATCTTTATTACGAGATGGTAAGAAGCCTTCTCATTCATTCGACCAGTATAACTGAACACCTACACGTGCCAGGGACAAAGGCAAAAGAGATAATAAAAACTAAGACCCTATCTCTTCTCTCAAGACCTCGTCTCCCAGGTGAATCCATACTTACATAGGCCATGCTGATATGCATGAAATGCCCATGTGGTCTAAGGGGTAGGAGAGTTGTAGGGTTGAGCCTGCAACTCAGTACAGGGAAGACTTTCTGTAGGCGGTGGCAGGTGGGTCAAGTTGAAAGACTGAATAAGAGTTGCAGGCAAGGCAAATAGCATGAGCAAAGGCAAGGAGCTCTTGGCTGCCAGGTGTTTCTGGAATGATTGAAAACACTGCTGGAGGGGTCCCTGCAGGGATCTCAGGGGACTTTGGACACCATGTCTTGTCTTTATTTTGTTCAACACAAATGAGTTCATTAAAAAGTTCGGCCCAGCAGTGCCACATACTTAGAGCTCACGATTTCAGGCATATAAAAGAAATGTACTTTGTTATAAATTACGATGATAGAGTTACTGCAGACGGTAGACACCTGGGTAGCATGAGGTTCTCCACTTCACTGCACCCTTGCAGAGAGTGTCTGGGGAGGCTGTGCTTCTACTTTGTGTTTGGACCATCAGGACTGTTATGGTATAAATCTGGCTAAGAACAGAAAAGCGCAGGCTCACAAGGCATTTTGCTTCAAATAATGTAAAATATATGAAAAAAGGGTAATTAAAAGTCTTATAGGAACTGAATATCTTAACTATAGAAATCTTGGTACTACTTCTTCCTTCATATTTGAAAATTATTTTAGAAGTTAGAATCAAAGTTTCAATATACAGTAGAACCTCTGTAGTTGACCACCTCCCTAAGTCGACCTAATTTTCATAGATCGGATGTGGACCACATGCACCCAGTTTAAGTTCCTTATGACCATCTCTGTATATTGGCCAATTTGGTACAGCCCCTTGGATGGTCAGCTTACAGACTGTAAGCTGTATTTAAACTTCTACTGTATTTAAACTTTTCTAAAATATTTTATATTACACCTAAAAGATTGATGCTTAAGGGAATTATATGAGTAATTTCCCAGTAATATTAATCCCTTAATTTGCATTAGTCTCAAATTCTCTAAGATGGTCTAGTGTAGGTTGGTGAGTAACAGAGGACTAGTGCATACTTTTTGGACTGGCGATCTTATTTTTACATGTGCATAAGACAATCATACGGGCTCAAATAGTTTTGTTTGTATCCTTTCTCTCTCTTTAAAGGGCTGATGGCATTTCCTTTGAAGTTCGCTTAAGATGTTTAGCTTTAGCTCATTCTGAGGAAGCCTGAGAGAAACTTCACTGTTTTGGACTTGAAACTTTCTCTGTTTATCCCCTCTAAGCTACATGAGAAGCCTTCTGTTGTCCCCAGGATCTGAAAGTCTCAACATGTTCTTCTCGTCTGTGATGCTAATGCTCAGCATTAGATTTCGATTCAGAAGATCTGGGTTCAAGTTCCAACTCTATCAATTACCAGTTGTCCTGTCAGTTTAGTAAACTCTATGAGCCTCCATTTTCTCACTTATAAAACACAATACAATTCCTAAAGAGACGACAGGACCACCGGTGATAGCAAGTAAATGTCACACATTCTTTTATTTTAATAAATTAGAAAATGAAATTTTAAAACCGTAAAATACACTATAAACACAATTGTAGTTCAAACTGGGCAGATTTCTTTCTTCCCATGGAGCTCCTTTTACCCTGGCTTGCGCTAAAACACTTAGCAACGTAAATTAATGGTAACTACACGTATACAGTGGTTAAAGAAAAATCAGAGTGGGTGTCCAATTTTATACGTTGGGTGTAAAATTCTCCTACGTTGACATGAAACTCCAATTCTATATATTTCTTGTCTTTAGTTTTTTTTAATCCCCTTTCCTGTTTTTAATCAGTTGATTAACCGGTCATTCATTCTGCAAGTAACTGTTGAACATCTACAGTGGGCCCAGCGTGGTGCTCGGGTGTCTCCGTGCCTTTAGCTTTTCCTTCTGCTTCCTAACACTGGCTCTGTTTTATTTGAACCATAAATCTCAGAATAACTGGGGAGCTTTACAGTTGAGTTGAATTATACTAGAGTTCTGTCAATATACACATACTTATATATAAATCTATGAATTATATGTTATATGTTTGAAGAGAGAGATGTGTAACCTATACCTATGTCTGCACTTATATCTACGATAAGGTATAGGTTTTTTTCCCCCCTGTTCAAATAATTTCAGCTTTTCCCTTTGTTACGTGCTATGTTCTGATAAGTGCGTTATTGTTTTCTCACTGAAATTTCAAACTCTTTTTATCAAATAGGGCTGCCCAGTGACATGAGAACGCATTGGCTCTGGCTCTAATCCCTGCTCAGTTAATTCATGATGCATAAAAGACTTAAATCTAAGACAGGAAAAGATAAGAATTCTAGACTGCCTAGACTTAAATCTGACTGTCTAACTCTGAGCAACTTATTTGCCATTTCTGTGCCTCCGTTTCCTCATCTGTAAAAAGGAAATAATGATAGTTGCCTACCTCACGCTGCTGTTGTAAGGATTAACAAAGTTAATGCTTATGAAACATTTGGAAGAGTATCTGGCACATAGTGAACATTATGCAATTATTTGTTTTATGTATGTCTAAAAAATTGTCTCCAACTTCAGTGTCACAACCACTTAATGTCTTTTTCAATACGTAAAGTCATGAGAATATTCTGGAACTCAATTTTCTCTTTAAAACTGTCTCTAATAAAAACTTAGACAAGGTTATTTTAAGGGTCAAAAGTGATAGAAGATATATAAGCAGTATAAACACTGAAGCTACATAATTTTATTGCTCTTCTTTTGTAAGAGTGATAGGACATTAGCAAAACTGATTACAGAGTTAATTTAGTTTGAACAACTTTTGGTTTGGAATGTATTGGTACTGTGTATTAGATCACTGTTTTGTGTGTTAAACTATTGATTAGCACTGTGGCAAAGCTGGAAAATGGCAGGTTTTGACCCTGACCCATGGAATCTCAAAAAACAACCTCGTAATAAGGCATGGTTTGCAATATGTGTTTGTTTAATATTAACCAATCTGTGAAGCTACAGAGTGCCATGGTACATGTTCACCTCTGAACCTGTCCCTCATGGCCAGTGTTTAAACATTCAAATGTGTTGCTAGACTTGGGGGGTGGGGAGGTTGGTTTGATTTGCTTTGGGTTATTATTCTTTCCTGTGAGATTGATAAAATGTAGAGACCCAAAGATATACCAAAACACATTTTCCAAATGCCAAATTAAGTGATTTGAGCTGGCTGGGTGTTTTGGTACTAATTGCTAAATCTGCTGGCCACACAGTTTTGGTCCAATCACAGTTGACTCAAACGTAAGACCCCTTTTAATCATTATGAATCAGTTCCTGGAAAAGCTGGCAGCATGAATGGATGACGGACTCTCTTTGGGGCAGCTTCTTGATCAAATAAGATCATATAATTTGTGGGAATCTTTGCATCCCTTAAATTCAGGGAAGTTTTTCAAGCATCTGTATATGCTATTTCTCATGAATTTGAAATTAATCTGAATAAGATTGCTTAGAATATGAGTTGAAGTTGAAAAAACTGGAGTGCCAATTTCTTCATTAAGTCCAGTTTGACTCATTCTTTGAGGTTAAGAAATGAAGAATTTGAACTAGGTGCCACAACTTATGCCTGGAATCCTAAAACTTTCCGAGGCGAAGGAGATTCAAGACCAATCTGAGCAACGTAGCAAGATGCTGTCTCTACTAAAATTGGAAAAATTAGCTGGGCATGGTGGTATGTGCCTGTACTCCCAGCTACTTGGGAGGCTGAAGCAGGAGGACTGAGCCCACGATTTTGAGGTTGCTATGAACTATGATGATGCCACTGGCCCCCTGACAACAAAGCTTGGCTCTCTCTGTCTCTCAAGAAAAAGAAAAAGAGAGAACGAGAGAGAGAGAAAAGAAATGAGAAATTTCATTTATTTCACTGTGCAGAAACAGAATAGGTACCATGGCCTTGTGGCACATGAGTTTTCACCTAAAGTGCTTAAGAAACAATTTTCTTTCAAAGTTTTGCTTTATCTGCTGTAATCGTACTTAGTTATTCTATATTACAGCTACTGAAATTATTTAAGAATAATTGCCCACAAAATATATAAGAGAATGCTTGTGTGAAGTAGATTTGGGGATCAAAATGACTTTTCAAGGATTCTAACTAGCTAGAGAATTTCTCTCTCTCTCTCTCTCTCTCTCTCTCTCTCTCTACATATATATATTACATATCAGTATAAATACATATCTCTCAATATAAATATACACATACACATATATATATCAGTATAAATACATATCTCTCAATATAAATACACACACACACACACACATATATATACATATATATGTGAATTGTATTGAGCTGGCCCTCCTTTAATCTTCTGAGACTAGTAAGTTAAGACCTCTTCTTATTTTTTATTCTACTCCTCCTCCCTTCCCCTTTCCTCCCTCTATCCTTCCCTTTCTTCCTTTCTTATTTTCACACAGAACAGTAATTTACTAAAGAAAGCATGGATATTCTTGTTAAAACATTTCTGCCATGAGATGATACATGGAAGCAGCATAGAACACGGTCCGGACATAGTAAGAACGAAATAACTCCAGCCGTCATTTGTTGGTTGTGTATTTCCAAAGCTGGGGAGTATGTCAAATCGCCCCAGTACTTAACCCCCTTTAAAAATTCAGCCACTTGGGCCTCTTTCCTCCCTTTGTTGTTAGCTTGTTAGGGAGTTCAAGTTTTGCACAGAGAGAACCCTGAAGCACACATATGTATTTGTACATCTACGTCAGAAATGCTGATATTGTCTTGATGCCTGCGGCACTGCCACGTCTGTTTACTCTGGTCTGGTATTTCATAAAATACATACGCGCTATAGCAACCCCTGCAACACAAAACACAGGTGTGTTTCTAAGACAAGGAGAATGTTTTTTGTTAAAGAAACATACGAAAGTACGTTAGCTATACAAGTACTGAGTGACTAGGTATCTCGCCAAATGGAAACATATACATAGAGTAATAGTATTTTATAGTCATAGGACATAAGAATACTGTAAAATCCTTTACTGGGAAAATTTCCAAGTTGTTTACAATTCTTATCCTACCAAGGTAATCTTAAAAGTTAAGAATACTTGGAGGCACCATAGGGCCTGGCACAGAACCATACCAAGAGCACAGAACCATACCAAGGTAAGAATTTAGGGTAATGACTATCACTTTAGATAAAGTATGATTATGTAAATACGATGTCATGTTTTTATTTTGCCTGAAAATTTTCTGTATGTTTGAAGTTTGTTAAAGCAACCTTGAAAAACTCCTTTAAAAAATACCCTATACTTATTTCTAAAGTACATGTATGAAATGTTGCTTCCATTTTTATTGTGGAAGATTATTTGCACTTTAAATCAGGTAGGCAGCTGATCAGGGTATCTGGTGGCCTAATTCCCATGAGGAATTTGGAGCTTACTGTGCTTGGCTATTTCCTTACTTTCCCTACTTAAAAGTCTACTGCTCTCATTTATTTTTCTCAGTTAATTTTGGTGGAGAATAAAGGAGTAATAAAACTTTATTCACATGTGCTATTGAACCGTTTTTCTAAATTTTTTTTTTAACAAAACTTAAAGTATTTACAAAGCTAGACGCTTAGATTTCTATCCATTAGTCTTATTGAGGGAGCGTATTATGAGGGGCCCCAAATAGATTTTCTACGAATTCTGATCAAAAATTTTAAAAAGTAGCTATGGAGAATGTAACAGCTCAGAGGTACTGGGAGATTTTGGCGTAGAATAACCTCTTACCAGTTGAGAGGATCAAATTCCTGAAAAGTCTAGGACAAGAGAATTTCAAGTTGGGCAACTTAATAGCTTGCAGGGAATTTTATGGGGTTGTGGCCAGGTCTGTGTGAATCTGTAAAAAAAATTTACATACATAGAAGTAAAAATATCACCAATGACATTTTTTACAGATTTTTAAGTGACAGTAATAAGTATGATTAAATTTTGATTTCCCACCTTTTACTCACTAAACGTTTCTAGAGTCTTTCTGTACAAGAACTCCAACAATTGCAAACTCATACTACTCTGCTGTAGATAAACACACACATACCAGGGGACATTTTTGGTGTTTGGTATTTTTCCCTTAGAATGTCCAACACCTTTCTGCTCTATGGACTAGACACATTGTCTCCTACTGTCTAACTCCCAGTGGTGGCTAAAGAATGGGACTAACTTAGTTATTCTTCAATGGAGAAACTTCTGGAAATTTTAATTAACCTACCAGGCCTCTCAAAGCAGTAGATTTTAACCTGGGACGTGAAAACGACATCACAATGCACAAAGTGCCAACCTTTCTTGTCACTGGTGGTTACTCTATCCCCTAAAACCCAAACCCAGTTCTAAGGCAGTACCTCAAGCCCCAGGTCCTCCTTACACCTTCCAGGGCTTTATACAAAAGCATCTCTCTCACTGTGCATCCTTTTCTATTATATTTAGAGTTCTTACTCTTTTTCCCTTAATTATCCTTAACTAGACTGACTGGGAATTGCATATATGATGTTAAATTCAAGAAACTTTCAGAAAAGATGTATTGAAATAAATACATATAAATTTTGCAATTACATAACTGATTACAGTTAAAAATTAATTACTATTGATGACATTAAATATAATGCTAAGAAAGTAATAGAAAATTATTATTAAGGAAGGATATAGGTCCTTTAAAAAGTATTGTCTAGGCCAGGCATGGTGGCTCACACCTGTAATCCAAGTACTCTGGGAGGCCAAGGTGGGTGGATTGCCTGAGCTCATGAGTTTGGGACCAGCCTGAGCCAGAGTGAGGCCCCCATCTCTAAAAATAGCTGGGCATTGTGGTGGGCACCTGTAGTCCCAGCTACTTGAGAGGCTGAGACAAGAGAATCACTTAAGCTCAAGAGTTTGAGGTAGCTGTGAGCTATGATGCCATGGCACTCTACCAAGGGTGACTCAATTTAATTCAAGCTGGGGGGGGATGGGAGGATAGAGAGAGGGGGAAGAGGAGAAGAGAGAGGGGGACTGGTGTGCTGTCACCTAATGGGCACAAGGTAAGGATATATGACATACCTCCTACTGGGTGAAGGGCACAGATACAATAGGGACCTCACCTAACAAATGCAAACATTGTAATCTAATCATTTGTTCCCCCACATTAATCTGAAATTTAAAAAAAAATATTTTCCGTACTTATGAATAGTATAAGCATAAGGTATTTATCTTTTCAGCAGTTGAATGGAATAATAACTAAGAAATAATGAAGAAAATGAAATAATTACTAATAACAAAGTTTAAACGTGATAGGTTTTTGGAAAAGTTTGCTTTTGACCTTCACCTTGGAAGCATAGGCCCTGCATGCTCATCTGGCATTGCAGAGAGTGCATGTAGTGTGACCTTCATAATCTAGTTTAGCAATCATTTCTTATGGGATAATCCAGTGGTTTGGGTCTTGCTGTCACTGCTCTTCTGAGAGTATTCTATCAGCTATTGGGAGGTTACAAGGGCAGGCCAACAAGTTCTGTCACACTAGAGAGTCTTAGGAAAGGCAGCATAGACAAACCACAAAACCTATGAACAACCTCTATATGAGTCCTATTTTCATTAACTCCAAACCATTTCTCCATTTTACTTACATATTATTTGTATGCTGATTTTTTTTTCATTTAAAACTGACTTGTTTTTAGGTAAATCAGAATTACAAAATGAAAAAAAACAAGTACATTGTGCCTTAAACATGAATTTTTGATGATTCTTGGCAAAAAAAGGTACTACAACCTAGGCCCCCCAAATGAAATGTGTCATTACTTAGTTTTGGTAACAAGGCATAACTTGTTTTTACATCTTATTATGGAAATTTTCAAATTTAAACAGAAATAGATAGAATAATGTAAGGAGCCCTCACGTAGGCACTACCCGACTACAATCATTTCAACCATGGCCAACCTTATTACATCTAAACCACCACTCCACCTCTCCCATCATGTTACAGCAAACTTCAGAAGTATAATCTCATAGTCAATGTTTCTATTTGTTTGTTTCAAGTTTATCTGTTAAAGCAAACCTTGAAAACAGAAGGTTTTACTAACAGAAAAATACTTTCTAAAAGCTAGTCCTATGGCACAATTTAAGAAATCAAAACATCACCTATTGTTTACTGGTTATGTCTTGCAATCTTAGAGAAAGTTGAGCAAGCTCCCAGGGTAAGAAGACCAGTACACATTTTGAAACCTGACTGAAAAACCCTCTGGGTGGGCCAAGTTCTTTCAGGAAGAAGTGTTAGGTAAACCATGGGGGGTTAATGCAGAGATATTGGAAAGATATTGGTCAAAATTAGGCAAAACAAGGACTAGAGGATCCTCATGGCAACAGGCCAAGGCACAAGTTGCAAGTTTTCTTTAAAAGGGAAGCAATTTTATGAGAATTAGGTTGAGGAAGGCAGAATCTTGGAATTCAAGGATGACATTTTACAAGTCATGTAAATCAACAAAATCCAGAATATTAGCAATTATGTAGGACAAAAAATAAAACCAGTTTTCATCATCAAACAAATTGCAAGGGTGGAGGGAGAAACAGATGAGAGGTGATGGAACCTAGAGATTTAAAAGACAATGAGAATGTGAACTCTGTTTAAATTCAGGTTCAAACAAACCTTGAAAGAGAGAGAAAGAGAGAAAGAATGAGAGAGAGAGAGCAAATCAAGGGTATTGGAACACTGTCTGAATACTTTATAATATTAAGGAAATGTTTGAGGTGAGAGATGTGCTCTTGTCTAGGGTTGATCATTACACACTGTATTCATATGTCAAAATGTCTATCTGTACCAATTATATCAATGAAAAATAAAAATTAAAAGAAAAAAGAAATGTTGGTTATATCTAAGGTGTGATAATATTTCAGTTATTCTTAAAAGGGTTCTTATCTTTTTGAGATATAATGAATCATGCATGAATCAAATTATATGATGACTTGGATTTACTTGGAAATAATTTAACAATGATTGTGGTGGGAGTAGCAGGGGAGGAAAAGTGTAGAAACCAGTAAAATACAACAGACAAGAATTGATTATCATTGAAGCTGCGAGAAACTGGAAGTTCATTCCACTATTCTGCCTACTTTGGAACATACTAGAAATTTTCCATTTTAAAAGGATATTTTTTAAGTTTCCTAGTGTGGAACTGCTAAATACATTTTTTTTTCTTGATGATTCCCCAAAAAGGCTGAAAGCAGGAGAAAAATACTAAAATTTCCTTCAACCAACTAGCACTTTTGAGTTTTGCCATTATAGATGAAGTTTACAATGATGGCCCTGAGCACTCTGAAACATTGAAAAGTTAGATTCTGTTCACTAAATTTGGGGTCTAAAGTGAACCTTACTATATTATTTTGAACACTTTTACTGAGCTATCATGGATTTTACAACAAATGGCACATATTTAATTTAATATAAGCAATTTAATGAGTTTGGACATATGTATGCACTTATGAAACCATCACCACAATCAGTGTAATAGATATAGCCATCATCCAAAAGTTTCCTCGTGTTCCTATATTTAGGAAGTCCTGTTTTGTTTGTGACAAGAACACTTACCATGAAATCTACTGTATTAACAGAATTTTAAGTTCCTAATACTATTGACTAGAGGCACTACGCTGTACAGCAGACCTCAGCAACTCATTCATCTTGCATCGTTTACTCTTGCAGTCCCCAACTCAGAGGTTGTGGACCCATGCAGGTCCATGGCCTATTAGGAACTGGGCCACACAGCAGAAGGTGTGGCAGGTGAGTGAGGCTTCATCTGTATTCACAGCTGCTCCCCATAGTTCCCATCAGCCTGGGCTCCGTGTCCTCTCACGTCAGGGGTGGCATTACATTCTCACAGGAGCACAAACCCTACTGTAAACTGCCTGTGTGAGGGATCTAGGTTGCCCGCTCCTTATGAGAATCCAATGCCCACTCCCCATTATGGAAAAATTGTCTTCCATGAAACTGGTGCCTGGTGCCAAAGACACTGGGGACTACTGGTTTATACCAACTGAACAGCAATTCCCCATTTCCCCCTCCTTCTAGTCCCTGTAACGACCATTCTGTTCTCTACTTGTTTGACTATTTTAGGGACCTCACAGACGTGTATTTTTCCCTTTTGTGACAGCATTACTTCACTTAGCATGATTCCCTCCAGCCCTCCATGTTGTCACAAACATCAGGATTTCCTTCTTTGTTGGGGCTGAATAATATTTTATTGTACAGCCATACCACATTTTCTTTATTCATTTGTCATTTGACACGCTGTGGTTTCCGTGACTTTGCTATTGTGAATACTGCAGCAATGAACACAAGACTGCAGGTATCTCCTTGAGATTCTGACTTTATATCTCTTACATATGTACCCAGCAGTGAAATCGTTGGACCATAAGGTCATTGTATTTTAATTTTTTGAGAGACCTCCATACTGTTTTCCATAGTGGCTGTACTAATTTATATTCCCACCACAGTGCATGAGAGTTCCCTATTCTCCACATTCTCGCTAATACTTGCTGTCTTTTTTATATGTAACATCCATCCTAATGTGTGGTGATACCTCATTGTGATTTTAATTTGCATTTCCCGACAATCAGTAATATTGAGCATCTTTTCATGTATTTTTTTGGCCATTTGTATGTTTTTGAAGAAATGTTGATCATTTCTTTGTCTATTTTTTAATCATGCTATTTGTTTTGTAGGAGTTTCTTATATATTTTGGATATTAAACTCCTTTTAGATATATGATTTGCAAATATTTTCTACCATTTCATAAATTACCTTTTCATTCTGCTGATTGTTTCTTTTCTGTGCAAAAGCTTTTTAGTTTGATGTAGTTCCACTTGCCTATTTTTGCTTATATACTTTTGGTATTATATGAAAGAAATCATTGGCAAGTCCAATGTCAAAAAGCTTTTCCTCTGTTTTCTTCTAGAGTGTTTTACAGTTTCAAATCTTAACATTCAAGTTTCTAATCCATGTTGAGTGTATTTTTGTGAATGTTGTGGGACAGAGGTCCAATCTCATTCTCTTGCATGTGTATAGTTTTTTCAACACCATATATTGAGGATACTATCTTTCTCTATTGTGTGTTCTTGGCACCTTTGTTGAAGATCCATTGACTATGTAAGTGTAGGTTTAATTCTGGGCTCTGAATTCTGTTCCACTGATCTATATGACTGTCTATATGTCAGTATCATACTCTTTTGATTACTGTAGCTTTGTAATATTATTTTAAAATCAGGACATGTGATGTCTCTAGGTTTTTTTCTTCATCAAGATCACTTTGACTATTTTGGATTTTTTTGTAATTCCAAATAAGTTGTAGGATTATTTTTTCCATATCTGTAAAAAAAATGTCATTGGCATCTTGATGAGAATAGCTATGAATCTGTAGCTCACTTTGGGTAGCATGGGCATTTTAAGAATATTAAGTCTTCCAATCCATGAACATGGGATATATTTCCATTTATTTTTCTTCTTTAATTTCTTTCATCTCTGTTTTATAGTTTTCAGTATATAAATCTTTTACCTCTTTGGTTAAGTTTATTCCTAATTATTTTATTATTTTCAATGTTAAAAGAAATGAGATTATTTTGTTAGTTTCCTTTTAGGATAGTTCATTGTTAATTGTTAATGTATCAAAATTTAGCTCATTTTTGTGTTGATTTTGTATGCTGCAACTTTACGAAATATGTTTATTAGCTTTAACAGTTTTTTGTGGTGCCTAGGATTCTCCTACATATAAGATCATGAAATGTATGCACATCCATGCATGTGTGCACCCCACTCCATAATTTGGATTTTGGAAACATCTTTGGGAGAGTGTCATTTTGACACATATGTATACGTAGGGTTCCAATGACTATTTAAGGTGCATCTCCAAGGAATAAGATAAAGTTAGAATCTGTGACTATACCCCTTATCCCAAACCCATTCTACCTTGATATTTACTTAAAGTATTGCTGTTCTGTTTGTAATTGTATGCTATAGTCTAAACAAATTACTTGTAGATTTGTAAATCTAAACACAAAAGTGGTTGCTTATATATTAGTGTTACCAAAAGAGTAATAATAGTTATATTCTTGATTGAACTAAAGCTATGCCTCAGTAAAACACCAGTTTGTAGAGGAATATCAGAAAACCTAAGAATTTGGTATTATGTAGATCAGATAACCAGTTAATTCATTAAAATTCTCACTTTCTAAGGTTATAGATTGAATATGTAACTAGTTTCAAAGATGGGTGATTCTTCACGAGGTTATTTTAATTACTCTTTGAAGCCAATATCTAGCATTTTTCCCTTCTTTGTAGGAATTCATTCATGTTTTGATTGTCTCTTTCCAAAAATAAAACCAGTGCCAAGTTACACATAATTTTTTAAGACCTAGGAAGTGAAGAATCTTTCTGTCTTTATCTCTTTATGTCTAATCTCAGTGGGTGGGCAACTTCAGAGTCTCTCTTCCTGGTTGATAGGCATAAATGGACCCTATCCCTTCTTATGACAGCAAGTAGGGCTGAGAAACACAGAGAAGCCTAAACAATCAAGTATTGTGGTCAGCATCTTTTACTTAGGTCATAATCTTGTTAATTTTGTAAAGTCTCAAATCTCCTTTATAAATTCTCACAAATAATAATACTACTCATTGTAACAATAATAATTTTCACAGAGCACTTTGTATGTATCACAACAGCAATAGCCTTACTATGAGGGTAGGTATTATTATTATCCCTGTTTTACAAGTGAGGTAATTGATGCTCAGAAAGATGGTGTGACTTACTCAAAAACCAAAGCTAATAAGGTCCTGAAATCTTGGCTGAGCCAAAACTCACACTGCCATGTCTGACTTTAGGGTCCAGCTTTGAGGACATCACCATCAAGTACCTACTTTGTGTTGGACATGATTCATAACACTGGATTCCTGTCTCCAAGACATACTAAATCAAGCTGAAGAGCTCAGCATGAGAACTGGGGCAAATAGAGCAGGTTTTGTGTAGGATGAGTAATATGACCTCAGAGAGAGAAGAGGGGGTTCCAGTCAGGAGAAATAGGATCAGAAGTCTGACCTTGGTAACACCAAACAAGACTCTACTTCAGCTAAAATGGAATGTTTGCATAGAGTTTGGCTGAGGGTGACCTTGACTACCAGGCTAAGGAGTTTGAAGTTTAAGGAACTTTAGTATAAAGAATAATAGAAAACTTTATATTTGGTTTCATTCTTCAGAATGTGGATTTTACTGTAGTATTATAAAATAGTACACGAGGCATTTCTATTTAATTTTTATTTCAAAAACTCTACTTACTCTCTGTAAAGAAAAGACTTTTTTAAAAAAGAGAAAACAACCATCTTAACACTCCTTAAAAAAGCAATGCCTGCAACGTTGGGAAGCATAGTCAATATATTTATATAGCATATCATCCTTTCCTAATGACTGTCATTATTAGTCTTAACAGCATAAAATGATGACAGTAAACAAGATTCAGGGGCCCTTTTGTTCAATTCCCTGACTTATAACTAAGTGTTCACCCCTTCAAGATTATATGACTAAGTTATCCACCCTGCCACATGCTATGGGACCTATGGTCCACACACAGAGATATAACCCAGAAGAGCAGCCTGGAAAGTGACAGGTGGTATCTAATGTCTGTTCAAAATAAAATAAATCATAAAGACAGCACAAATGATTCCCATTTTGGAAGATTGGAAAAAGCCTATTTGCCTATAAAAGGAGTTATAAATTATTTGTGCTATGATGTCCCTTCACGATTTTTTAGACTTTGGAACCACCATCCCTGCCTACCCTCTATCCTCTCCCAAAGATTAGGATAAGGAATTTCTTCTGTTAACAGAAATCATTAAAACAGAGACTTATAGCAGTTAGACTCAAGTCCAGTCAGAGCTCCTGACTGATGGTTTGTTTTATTCCGTAAATTGACAACATGTCTCTGAAAGTTCATAATATGAATTCTAAAAACTCAAAGGAGAATTCTAAAAACTCAAAGCATTCATAAATGCTTTCAGATTATAGTACACATATTACTCTCCTCTGCTTGGCTGGTGACGGTGAGGTAGGGGAAACTTCTCCAAGGGCTAAAGGGAGGCATTGAGCCTAACTCTTCTAGGGACTATTCAGAAGTGATACATTTCGCTCAGCTAGCTGCAGGCTCCAGTTTTCAGGTTTCTCTCGTTTGTGGGCATGTAAACAAAAGATGGCATTCTTTTTAAAAACCCCAACTTAAAGGGACTTCTGAGAGATGTTCCTCCTACCAGCAGGTGGAATGAAAGGTCAGAGTAGTGTAACACTGAACCAGTCTCTGACCCTCAACATCCTGACCTTAATAGTTGCAATAGTTGCCCATGGGCTAAAGATGCTATTTTGACTCTGGGTGACCCCTGTCAAACCCAAGAGCCACTTGCTGTCATTTCCAGCCATGCCCTGAGGTGTCTGTATATGACTGAGCATACACTCGCAGGAAATTTCCTGTTACAGAGGCATTGTTTGGACCAGTTTTAAAAAATCTGAGTCTTAAATAAAGGTAAATTAACAGAATAAATTATCACACAGGTGTAAAAATTTTAAGAGGTACCAGATTTCCTCTGCCCTATCCCTTTCCCCTTTCCAATCATCCAATGACTGCTGTTTTAAATAAAGACAGAATTTATACATCCTTTTGCCCTATCACACACAGAAGTCATTTTGAAAAGAAAAACTTAAATTTTGTCCTCACACTTTTCACCTCACCAAGTAAGCACCCCAGTATCTCTTTAATCCCACTAAATTTCCAACTCAGTAGTGGCAGTTCCTACATTACAAACATCTGACTTACCTATGATTCACACTTATGAATGGAGGTTTATTACAGATAATAGGTAATGTACTTGTTCCAATCTGCATAGAGATTCCCCTTAAGAACAAACCTATTGAACCTACCTCATTGGTACCCCTGGGACTCCCTGTAAATCTACTGATAGAAAAAGTGTACCACTAGATGTAGTCAAGTCCCCAAAATATTGATTAGTGCAACAACTTGAAAGGATCTCAAGGCCATTATATGGAGTGAAAAAAACTCAAAAAGATCACATACAGCATGATTCTATTTACATAAACTTTTCGAAATGATAAAAATACGGAGGTGAAAAATTTCAGTTGCCAGGGTAGGTCGGGGGGGGGTTAATAAGAATAAGAAGATAGCACAAGGGAGGTCTTTGTGGCAATGGGAGTGCTGTATCTGGACTGTGGTGGTGGTTGCACAAATTTACACATGTGATACAATGACAGGAACCGTGCGCACACTACGTCAATGTAATTTTCTGATTTTGATGTTGTACTAAAAGTATGTCAGATGTGACCACTGGATGAAACAAGGTGAAAGGCATACGTGGCCTCTCTGTGCTGCCTTTGCAACTTCCTGCGAATCTATAATTATTTTAAAATAAAAAGTTTAAATATATATGTCAACTATTCAGAATGGACTCCTATGTACCGAAGGAATAATTAAATATGCCAAAAAAGGTGTCAGATATTTTTAAAATATGCTGTTACTGAAGAATTGCTTCCAAAGACATTAGAGAGTATACTAGCAATGATTGTATTCTCAGAACTGTAGTAAAATAGCCCCATTTCCTCCTGCTTTTCAGGCTTTCACAAAGCAAAGTCAGAAACACCTATTCTTTCAGTTAGATCACTTTGACAATAAAGATCGGTTTGGTCATGCATTTCGGAAGAATATTCTACATCTGCGTGAATACATTCCAGCAACAAGACCCCAGCCTGTGAAGCACGATCCAGCCTTCCTCCTTACTGAGTCCTTTCCTCCCTCTGCCCTCCTTTTTCAGTTCTTTGCTGCATTTCTTTCCCACTTTCCCCTTCCAAGTTCATCTCACTCACTTGCCGGGTCTCTCTTACCAAGGCACCACGCCGAAAGCAGCCAGCAAACCTGTGTGAGTGCGTGTCCGAGGCAGCAGCCTCCCGCCGCTCTCTGCGCGCCACCGGCCGGCTCATACTCCCTGAGCGCAGCGCACACCCCAGGGGCCCGGGCACAGCGCGCGCGCGACCCGACAGCGCCAGCCACGCCCCCAGATGCTGTCGGCCGCCGGCTGCTGTACAGAGTACCAGCACCGCAAGCGCAGCAGTGACCCGACCAGCTGTCAGCCGGTTGCTTCTTGGTAAATTACATCTTCCCTTTTTCTTCTTTAACATTTTATAGCACCCCAGTGTACCCAGTGTTATTAAATTATGCCAAAACAAAGAACAAAGTCCCTGCCCTGAGGGGTATACAGTGTAAAAGGAGCGAATGACGCAAGGCAAAATGACAGGACAAACACGGGACAGGTAGAAAGAGTTACCAGTGAAAGGTAAAGTGGAATCAATAAGACTTTTTCAATGGACAAAAATTCAAAAGGCTAAGTCAGTGCAGCAAATCCTCATAGCAGATTATAGAAGTAAAGATTGCAGCAATATCTATATAACTAACATTTTAAGCATTTATTATGTGCCCTACAACGTCATCACCATAATTCTGTAAAGGTAGGTACTATAATTTTACCTTATAGAAAAATGCAGGTTTCTTTCTGCTGTTTTAACCAGTAACTCTAGTGCTTACAAAATGCCAGGTATGATTTTAAATGCTGTACAAATATTAACTCATTTAATCCTCATAAAATTCCTGTGTGGTGGGAACTATTATTTCTCCCCATGTTATAGATGAAGACTGAGGCCATCAGGTTAAGAACTAACTGGTTCAAGATCACTCGGGTAGAAAATTGAAAAGCCACATTGGAATCCTGGAAGTCCAGATGATAGAATCAAGATCTGAACCCAGGAATGCCAGCTCTATGATGGCACTGGCATTCGGGTTCACACCCTTGGCTACCCCATTCATCATGTGTGCTGATGCGCATTAAATAAACAATTTTAAAATGTTTAAATTGACTATCAATGCACAAATTCACTTTGCAAAGACCTTTAATATTTTAATGAGAAAAGAAAACTTTTAAAAATAGAGAAAGAAGCAGGTTATCCTTCATTTATTCAATCAACAAACACGTACCAATGTCTGTTTATGCCAGGCACTGTGTGAGGCACCAGAGTGACAAAAATGAAATTAACCAAGGGAATTGAGATGATGTCCATTTAATGACAAATACGTACTGCATTCATTACAAAGTTTTACAAAGAAGTGGCCGGCATGTAGAGATTATAATATTTCATAATATTTTATAAAACTTTGTAATAAATATTTTGTAAATAAACGTACATTTAGCTACATTTTCCTATTTTCTCTAAGTTTGGCAACTTTATATGTGACCTTTGGGACATTCTGTAGATTTATGAGGAATAACAGGGGAAAACAGCCAATGAGAAGTAAGGGAACATTTTAACCATATCGTACAGGTAATGACTTCATTCTCTTGGCTGGACTGTCCTGGGTGACATTTTTAGTCTTTTTTTCATTTCCCCTCTTGTTTCCTTTATCGTGTTTATGACAGTTAAAGGAAAGCGCACTACCAAAA
Source organism: Galagoides demidoff (assembly GCA_963574575.1). Lineage (NCBI taxonomy): Eukaryota > Metazoa > Chordata > Mammalia > Primates > Galagidae > Galagoides > Galagoides demidoff. Next base: position 32,246 of record CAUYQV010013675.1, read on the forward strand.
AACAGTTAATATGCACAGTTGTTAACATTTCAAATAATACTTTGGTGGTGGCAGTAATAACATTAATAATAATAGCTATCATGTATTAAGAGCTTATTAGGCATCAGAGATTGATCTAAGCATTTTACATGTAATAACTCATTTAATCCTCATTAACAATTCCATGAAGATGCTGTTCAGATCCTGATTATAGATGATGAAACTGAAGCTCAGAAAAGTTGAGAAACTTGCCTTCAAATTTAATGCTAAAATATAGAGGATTTAATCTAGTTACTGAAATTAGATTTTGGATTATTGATTGATTTCATTTGCCCTTTGAATTCCCTTCCTTTTTTTTTATTTTTATTTTTTAGACAGAGCCTCAAGCTGGCCCCCTGGGTAGAGTGCTATGGCTTCACTGCTCACAGCAACCTCCAACTCCTGGGCTCAAGCGAGTCTCCTGCCTCCGCCTCCCAAGTAGCTGGGACCACAGGCGCCTGCCACAACGCCTGGCCATTTTTTGGTTGCAGCCATCATTGTTGCTTGGCGGGTCCAGGCTGGATTCAAACCCTCCACCTTAGGTGCATGTGGCTGGCGCCTTAGCTGCTTGAGCCACAGGCGCTGAGCCTGAATTCCTTTCCTAATAAAATTATGACCAACAATATTTTACAAAGTTTGGATTGAGTGAATAAACATGCAGACCCCTGAACTTGGAATGAAAAGTTGGCATAAAAGATCCCTAAAAGACAAAGAGAAATTGGGAATTACCTCTTCAAAGTCTATTATGAAAAGCCAGAATCATAACTAGCATAAATAGCTACCATGAAGATAAAAAGATAGCTTTTGGTATTGTCGTTCAGTTCTTCATCTTGCTTTTCTTTTCTTAAAAAAAATACATTTTTACTTCCTGAGTCTTCTATAACACAGTAAGAAAAATAAAGCTACCGAAAACTAAAATCAGGGAAGAAACTCTCCTTCCAGAAAAAGACAGAATATTTATTTGGAATTTGTGTGTGTGTGTGGCTATGTTGATTACATCTATGCTAAAATAGGATATACCCTCGAGAGCCAGAAAAGTAATTTGGTTTTCCTATACAGGAGACATCAAAGCCTAAGCGTTCCATTTGAACACTGATTTTTAAACCTTAACATTATAATGAGTTAAAAAAAAAAAAAGCTTCGTGCTCCCTATGATGGAGCGACACTAAAATGATAAAATAACGGAATCGCCATTTCCTGTATTCAGTCACTGTGTTCTCTGTTAGCACAGATCACATCCAAAATTCAAGGGAGAGGCAGAGCTAAGGGACATTTGCAGAGAGAATGTGCAAGACCTCCCTGACCACACCTCCCTCCCCAATCTCCTCCCTTGGATTCTCCTCCAAGAGCCTTAAATTCCTACCTTCTCCTTCACTGTTCAGGCTGGTCTCTCCACTGAGAATCTTTTCCTCTGTCCCTCCAATTCTTTGACTTCTATTTCTGCTTCAAAACCTAGTCAGGCACCACTTGGTCTTGAAATGTTCACTGACCCCCTTTCCTGAGCTGGTAGAGTATTCCACTCTGATTTTCCTGGTCTTCATCACTATGTAGTACAAATGTTTGCTTTTTTATTCTTTCTTCCACCGGACTAATTCACTGTTCAAAAGCATTTCTTGTGCACCTAGTATTTACCAGCACTGTGCTGGGTGTTAGCCAGACAGGGATAAAACAAACTCCCTCATATGGTTGCTGGAAGATTAAGATACTCAGTCATTACTCGTGGAATGAATGAGTGGAATTAGGTCATTACATAAATAGTGGAAGGAAGAGGAGAGGAAGATTAGTAGTCACATGCATATGACTCTGTTTTTCCACTTCTCTGGTCTCCTGTACCCTATTGTGCTGTGTAACAGATTGTTAACCCTCTTCTTTCCTCAAGTGTTTCTTCTCCCTCCACTTGTCTTTTCTGTTGTGCTTATTGGAATAAACAGGACTTTTGTCATGGAAGGAAATCGATTCTAATGCTGGCACTGTCATGTTAGCTGTGTGACTCTTGGCTCTTTCCTTAACCCCTCTGAGCTTCAGTTTCCTTTCTGTAAAACAGACTTCACAAAACTTCCAGCCTAGAATGTGTGTGAGAATTAAATGAGGTTCTCATTGGTGAAGGGCTGAGCCCAAGGTCTGGCTTTTGGAGTAGCCAACTTTGCTTTCCTCTGGCTTTCCCCTATCCTACCCGGATCCTTCCCACAGGATGTCCTGAAGAGAGTAGTGGCCATGGAGATAATTTCCAGTGATACATTGAAGCACATTTAAAAAAAAGAAAACTGGATTATTATTTTGATACTATTTTGATGTATATCAGAAATACGGAAATAGGCATGAAACCCTGTAAACTTCTGATTTTTATGTAATTCTTTGCTTTGGATATGTAAAAAAGAGAGAGAGATTAAATTTTCTAAAACAGGATAAAGCAAAAGAAAAAAAAAAGAACAAAAGGAACAGATGAAGAGATGCTTGTGAACACTATAGAAATAAACAGAGACAATACCATATAAGAAGAAAAACATTAAACACAAAAGTCCACGAACTGATCATTGTGATTGTCCTAAGCACACGTTTGTGCCGATAAACTGACATCGCACACATCAGTATAGGATGCATTCCTTAAGTGTCACTCCTGAAAAATTCAGCCCTAGGGCTGCAAAGATTCAGAGCTTTTAGCCACTTGATCTTGTCTCCAGCTCTCTTAGGACAAGATTGGGATTAATAGAACAATAAGTGAGATTTGGGTGTCTGGAAGTCATCTGTCCAGCTCTGCTCATGATAAAGTACAAAGTGACAGAGAATTGCTTATTTACATTTAAAAAACAATTAGAGCTTAAATGTAACTTGCAACATGCTCTACGTTCCCCACAGGGTGTGTCTCCATTTTATGAGCTATGAAGTGGGTATAATGGAATCTATCTCATAAGACTGTTATGAAGGTCAAATATTAACATTAAAAAGTGCTTAGTAACCTATAAGGACTATAGTAGTTGTTATATATAGGTATATGTGAGCCATTATTATTATGAATCTAGAAGAGACCAGTATCTAGCTCACCTGCTATGCCAGTGGACTCAAAAAGAGAGTTATTTATCCCCTTGTACCAGTCTTTTGGCTTTTTGTTGTTTGGGGATAAAATCAGCCCGATAAAAGCTCCTTGTCTCTGAACGTGTTTTATATTCAGGAATTTAAGAAAATCAGATATACAGTGTCTCTAATTTTACAGACTTCTGCCCCAAACAGATTTTCTTCTCCAGACTCCTTTGTCCGATTGGAGAGGCTGTCACACACAGGCACTTCTTGTTGTGTCGCCTGAGGAGTCTACCAATTCCAGCGACTTTTTAGAAACTTGCTTGCCGGGGAAACAACAACAAAATTATAACCTGGGATGATTTCCCCACCACAGCGCGTACCAGGCCCTGGAAACTGTGATCTAGGTGTAGGATCTCTTTACAATATCAGGCAATTGGATCCTCGTGGTTATGTCTGCGCTGCCCAGAAGCAAATAAGGATGGCTTTAGGAAAACCAGAAATCTGGAAACAGGCCAGCCATCCTTGAATCCACTTCCCTGCAGGTGAGATACCGCACGTCCTCCCCAGGGAACAACAACAAAGCACTCAGGTCCCTCGGCTTCCGGGGATGGGGGATGGGGCGTGGGGCTGGGGCGACGGACGCAAGTGCCAGGATCCCCCATTAGACAGGTAGCGATGTACCTTTTGCTTGAGAAATAGACATAAGCGCGAACCTGTCCTCCCCGCCCCCCCCCCCCAAACCTGGCCTGTTCTGAAGACTCAGCGGAGGACGGCTCCGGGATCTCTGGGGGCCCTAGCCAAGTCTGTCTCACAAGTCTCCCCATCGCTGACCCCCGCACTTCCTGCAAACGCTCTGGATCACCCATGGACCATGTACCCTTTGCCTGGGCTTCCAGCTGAGTTCGCCCCTCTCCCACCAAGACAATAGCCAGGTGAGCACTTCAAGGCCCATCTCCGCACGCACAGAAGGGGCGCTCTCCGCACCTCTCCTGGCTGGGTCACTAAGAGGAGCTGGGGGATTCGTCGGCTCCCTACAACTTCTCACCCCACTTGCCGGCCTGGGCACAGCGCCCACCGGTGTCACTGCTGGTTTAAGAGCCCGTGTCCGCGCGCCACCCCGGCGCCACCGCAGCCCGTAGGTCTGTCCGCGCGCTCCCGGCTCAGCCTCCCCGGAACTTCGTGAGACCGGCTCCCTTGCCCCGCTCCTCTCCTCCATTCAATTTCCCCCCCTCTTCTCCAGTTTTCCTCCCACCCTCACTCCCTCGGGTCTAGCGTCTTGTCACATCTCGCCCTCTCCCTCTCCAACCTGAGCTTCTCCCTGCTTCCCTCCCTGGACCCCACTCCTCCCTTTCCACTCAGCTTATCTGCAGCTCCCTCGGTTCGCCCCAGAGCACAGCAGGCTCCCCAGACCGCGCACGTGGGGAGCCTCCCTCAGAACCGCTGGCTCACTTTTAGGGACACCCTCCCGCCCAGAGACAAGCCCCCCACACACACCCAGCACTGCCCTCCTCTTCCTTCCTACTGAAAGGGACTCCTTGGGGACGCCCCAAGCTGGGGTCACCCACCCGGGGCACCACGCTGGCCTCCTCCCCGCTGTCAGAGATGACGGGTCTATTTTAAGCACCCAGTGTCCCCACCCTAAGGACGCCGGCTTCGGTCTAGAGTCTCCGGTAACACCTTGCCAGCAAGATCCGGAGCGGTCTCGGAACCCGCTCTCCCAGCAGAATCGGGTCCCAGAGCGGCGCAGCCAAGTCGGTGGAAGGCGGTCCCGAAGCCACCAACTCGAAATCCGAGCGCCAGGGGAATCCCGGGGCGGGGGGTAGAGGTACCCTACGCCCCAGCTTCCCTGGGAACGCTGCGTGGTCACAACTACCTTTCCTTGCAAAGGGAGTCACACACGAGCCCCCCCCCCCCACACACACACACCAGTCTCTTTTTCCTCCGTGTGCCCAGCTTCATTTCTAGTCTATCTGGTCTTTAGCCTGTAGTAACCTACCCAAAGTGGCATTTTTCTGTAAAATAATTAAATCACTATAAGCCCGTTATAAAGAGCCATCCTGCCTAACCTAAGCCCCAGACGTTTAAAAGAACGGGCTGCACAAGTGTGCGTGTCCTCTGTGCAAACACACAAACACCCATCCATGCTAGGATCTAACCACAAGTTTGCACATTGACAAGTCTCTAAGTCTAACAGAAAATACTAAAAAATTCACTCACCCGCCTTTTGCTACCCTCTCCGGTTTGAGATTCAGCGGAAGTATTGGAAAAGGGTGGCTGGAGGGACCCTTCTTTCTTTTCTTTTTGCCTTTCTAAAGAGTGGAAATTTCCATCATGTGACAGGGGCAGCATCCCCAGTGTCGCGTTTCCTGCGGACCCTCCCTTCCAGTCCAGCCACCAATCCTCGGGCAGCAACCTGAGATGTAAACGAAAGCATCCTCCCAGGTGGGGCGAGATGTCCAGCTGTCCCCCAGGAGAGAAGCCTGGGAGCGGAATCCCCACTCTGGCTTTCCAGGTCCGAGAGAACAGAGAAGATCTTGGTGGGAGTTTATTTCTTGACGGTTAAGTTTCTTCATTACTCCAGGTTGTATTTATTGGATCCGTCCTGTAAGCAGGAATACCTGTTGATCGTAATTTGGAAGTCTGTACGAGTGCTCAGGGTAGGTGACACATTAAATTTCCTCTAGGTTTGGGGATGGCAAACCTGAACGTTACATTAAAAAAAAAAAAAATTCCAGGGAAGGGGTACCAGTAAAAAACCTGTCATTCACAGGACAAGTCACTTTATGCCAGAGCAAAGCAGGGGATAATTTGCTAGCACTTAACTCTGAGTCTTTGGTGGTAATTTCTTTTCCTGAGCGTCCAGTTCAAACATAACCCCCAGTATATATGAAAAAAGAATTAGGCTGTTATAAATGGCACTATAACTTCAGTTCAACTTCAGTTGTTAAAGAAACTACCTATCATCTTTAAAAGAAAACTGTTTATGTTTAAACCATTTTCTGATATGAAATGTTTGTTTCAAAGAAGGCCCATGCTCAGAATTCCCTGTTTGTTTGGTAGTCAGCAGTCATTCTAGGGAAAAATAATTCTCCTATGGAGACCTGACCCCACAGTTTAGAAAAATCACCAGGTGACATGTTACTTTCTGAATTCTTTTATTAAATCATAACTTTGTACATTGATACATTTATGGGTTTCAGGGTACTGCTTTGATATACAATGTGAAATGCTTACATTGAACTGACACATCCATCATAATTATGTTCATTTCTTAATAGTTTTGAAATGTACCATTGCATCATGCACATTAGGTGAGGTCCCCCCAAACACCCTCCCACCTCTCATATCCTCCCTTCCCTCCCCTCTCTTTCCTCTTCCCTTCTACTTTCTGGACCATAGTTATATTTTGCCATTCATATGCGTGTGTAGGTGATTATGTATTGATTTCATAGCAGTATTGAATACGTTGGATACTTTTTGCTTTCTGAATTCTTATACATCTGATTTTACATTCTTCTTAATGGCAAGTCTTACCATTTTTCTCTACCATAAACACCTAGAACCTTCTCATTTTATAGTTCCCAATTGCCACACCATCAGCAGCTTAGCACTTAAAAAAAAAGGATAAGAACAACAGAAATCCACCTGGATAGTGTAAAATAATCAAGAACATTTAAAATGCTACATGAATTTATGCACACATGTGTACACACCAAAATATACTAAAACCATCTAACAGTATGAATTCAATAGAAGGATGATGTAATACTTACCTTCATTGGAGCTACCATTCTGAAACATGAAAAACATGTATACAAGAAATATTTGTTTTATGAAAATTTATTATCTCCCTCACCCCAAGCCAAAAATGCAGTATACCTTTTTGGTTTATTATAACAAGAAGTGTACCATTTGTGGAGGTAGACTCCGACAGAATAATTTTGAAGTCCCTGTAAGCTTTTTGAAACTAGATTCTCTTTACCCTATCATACTTCTCTATTGATTCTTATTTAATAAACATAAGCATCTTTCACAAACCTGATAAAATGTCAAAATTAATAGCATTGGGAGAGGCTTAGTGAAAGATCAAGGTAGATAGATATTTCTCTTTGCCTAACCTGAGATTTAGTAAAAGCAAGACCCTTCCCTTCCAGAGGAAGCACAGATGAAGATGAGATCAAACAATCCTAAGACAGAAGCTGGTTTAAAAGCTCAACTTTTAAATTAGTTATTTGATCAGTTCTTGGCATCTAGATCTTAGGTAACACAGAAAAGATCAAAAGCAGTGGTTCATAGCCTAATTTTACAGATTTTTCATCTATATATGATAGTAATATTAATCAGTTTAGGGGTTAAGGAAAAATGACTCTTGTACTCGTCTATAAAGCAATGAAGAATTAAGCAAATTTCAAGTTTATTGTCTTTTGTGGTTATGGTACATCAGTAGAGTTTTAGAAAATCTCAAAGCAATGTCAGGGTAGTTTGAGACAACCCTTTATCTTTTACGTTACAATCAAAAACTTGAACCATTAATGGCTGTGTTGAATCTACCCAATAATCCTCAAAGGCTTCTTTTAAACTAGTGTTGGAAAGGAGGAGAAACAGTTCTAATGAATGGCATGAATATCCCTGCAGGGCCACATTGTGAAACATATTTTGATTTCTCATCACATCATTTACTGGCTCTGGAGAAGCCTGATCATGAACCTGAGAGTCAGGACCTACTAGCTATGGAACTTGGCCAAGTCACTCTCCGTGGCTGTTTCTCTATTGGAAAAATGAGGAATGTTTTTTGAAATATTGCTTTCCACACCTAAGTCATTTTCAGATAGTACTACAAATTTACCTAATTTACTTAGTGATTAGGGGAAAATCTCACAGAGCAGTTAGAATTTACTCACCATTCTAACAAAGCTGAATCAATTGGACCTCTCTACTATAAAATTATAGTAAAAGCTTGATGCAGTGGCATGCACCAGCTACTTGGGAGGTTGAGATGTGAGGATCCCTTGAAGCCAAGAGTTCAAAGCTATAGTGAGCAATGACTACACTTGTGAATAGGTACTGCACTCCAGCCTGGGCAACATTAAAAGGGTCCGTCTCTAAAATAATCAAGAAATAAAATTTTATTAACACATTAGTCCTAGGAGAGGTTATTGATTTTGTTGTGGCTGCTTTTGTTTTAAGACGAATCTGGGCTCGGTGCCTGTGGCTCAAGTGGCTAAGGTGCCAGCCACATATACCTGGCAGGTTCGAATCCAGCCCAGGCCCGCCAAACAACAATCATGGCTGCAACCAAAAAAAATAGCCAGGCGTTGTGGCAGGTGCCTGTGATCCCAGCTACTTGGGAGGTGAAGGCAGGAGACTCACTTGAGACCAGGAGTGAGCTGTGATGTCACAGCTCTCTACCCAGGGGAACAGCTTGAGGCTCTGTCTCAAAAAAAAAAGAAGAATCTATATTTTAAAATTTCCAAAATATGTTTTTTAAAACTAAAGCTAATACTTAAAAGCAGAGTTCCATGCACCATTAAGTTTTCAAAATTTTGTTAAAGTTATTGTATGATACCTCAGGGGGCTTAAATTTTTTAATAAACATTCTTTGGAGGCATATATGATAATTTAATATATTAATATAATTTAGAAAGATTATATCAGCATAATGGGGATATTTACCAACTTAATTTTCTTTTTATTTAGAAGCACAAGTGAGTTTTTGTTACATGAATGAATTGAATACTGGTGATTTCTAGGTTTTTAGTGTGCCTGTCACTGAATAGCATTCATTGTACATGACAGGTAATGTTTCTTCCTTTCCCCGCTTCTGAGTCCATTGTACCACTCTGTGCCCTGTGTGCCTGTAGTTTAGTTCCCACTTATAAGTGGGAACATGTTTTTCTATTCCTGCATTGCTTCACTTTAGGCAATGGCCTCCGGTTCCATTCAAATGGATGAAAAAGACATTATTGCATTCTTCTTTATGGCTGAGTAGTATTCCATAGTGCATATACACCATACTGTCTGTATCAACTCTCAGGTGGTGGGCATTTAGGATGATTCCTTATCTTTGCAGTTGTGGACTATCCCGCAAAACATTGCAGGTATCATTTGACATAATGGCTTCTAAACCATGAGGATGAAATACTTTTCCATTTGTGTCATCTATAAATTCTTTCATCAGTGTTTTGTAGGTCTCTTTGTGGAGATCTTTCACTTCCTCAGTCAGGTATATGTCTAGGTATTTTATTATTTTTATGCAGCTATTATAGATGGGATTGAGTTATTGATTTGATTCTCAGCTTGGTCATTATTGGTATATATGAGTAGCAGTGCTACTGATTTGCATGTGTGGAGAGCCTAAGAATTCACTGAATTCATTTTTTAAATCTTAGGGGTTTTTTGACATAAAATATTAAAAATATCATCATCAGACAGATATAGTTTGACTTCCTCTTTTCCAATTTGAATGCCTTTTATTTTTCTCTCTAGCCTGATTGCTCGGGCTTGGACTTCCGATATTATATTGAATAGATGTGGTGACAGCGGGCATCCTTGTCTTGCTCTGTTTCTTAAGGGGAATGCTTTCATCTTTTCCTCATTCAGTATGATGTTGGCTGTGGGTTTGTCATATATTGCTGTTATCATTTTGAGCTATGTTCTTTCTATGCCTAGCTTGTTGAGGTGATCACTTTACATATTTGCCTTTTCTTTAGGCCAGATACATTCTTTTTTAGGTATTTGGAAATATATAATAGATCATTATAAACTACAGTCACCCTGGTAATCCTTCATACCAGTTCTTATTTCTCCTCTCAAATTGTATTATTGTACCAAATAATCAATTTCTCTTATCTGCTCTCCTCCCTACACTTCCTGGCCTCTGGTAATCACCAGTCTACTCTCTGTCTTCACTGAATCCATTTTTTAGCTCCCCAATATGAGTGAGCACATGTAATATTTGTCTTTCTGTGGTTTCCTTTTTTACTTAACATAATGACCTCCAGTTTCATTCATGTTGCTGCAAATGAGAGAATTTCATTTTTCTTTATGGCTGAATAATATTTGTTGTGTATATAAACCACATTTTCTTTACCAATGTATCCACTGATGGGCACTTAAACTGATTCTGTTATTGTAAATAGTGCTGCAATAAACAGGGAGTGCAGACAACTCTTCAATATATTGATTTCCTCTCTTCTGGATTTATGCCCAGTAATAGAATTGCTGGATAATATATAGCTCTATTTTTAGTTTTTTTAGAACCTCCCATCTATTCTCTGTAGTGACTGTACTAGTTCATATTCCTATCAACTGTGTATGAGGCTTCCCTTTTCTTCACATCCTGTCTAGCATCTACTACTTCCTGTCTTTCTCAATAAAAGCCATTTTACTGAGGCAAGATGATATCTCATTGTGGTTTTGATTTGTCTATTTCTCTAATGATTAGTGATGCTGAGAAATTTTTGATATCTCTTTTGGCCATTTATGTGTCCTCTTTCGAGAAAGAATCTGTTTGTATCTTTTGCCCATTTTTAATTGGATTATTTGTGCTATTGAATTGTTTGAGCTCCTTGTATGCTCTCATTATTAATGACTTGTCAGATGGATAGTTTGAAAATATATTTTCCCATTCTGTGTGTTGTTTCTTCTCTTTGTTGATCACTTCCTTTATTATGCAAAAGCTTTTTAGCTTCATATAATTAGATTTGTCTATTTTTGTTTTGGTTGCCCGAGTTTTTGAGGTCTAACACAAAAACTCTTTGTCCAAACCAATGTCCTGGAGTGTTTTCCCAATGTTTTCTTCTAGTAATTTCATAGTTTCAGATCTTAGATTTAAGTCTTTAATCCATTTTGATTTGATTTTTATATATGGCAAGAAATAAGGGTGTAGTCTCATTCTTCTGCATAGAGTTATCTAGTTTTGCCAGTATCATTTATTGAAGAGACTGTCTTTTCCTCATTATATGTTCTCAGTGCATATGTCAAACAAGAGTTGACATAAATGCATTTTTATAGGAGTTCTCTATTCTGTTCCACTGATCTATGCATCTGTTTTAATGCAAATACTATGCTGATTTGTTAACTCTACCTTTGTAGTATAGTTTAAAGTCAGGTAGCATGATGCCTCCAGCTTTTTAGTTCTTAATTTTATTCTCAGGATTACTTTGATTATCTGGGGTCTTTTGTCCTCAGAGATTTTGATCAGTCAAAAGCTTTGTGACTCTCTTGGTATAGAGCTTGCAATATTTCTCTATGACCATGGACCATTTTTGAAGGAATATCTCTCAAGTCTAGTCATCCAGAGAATAGCCATAAATAGATTTTAACATAAATGAATGCTTTAGGTGGGAAATAGAGCACACTTGTTACTTAAACACCATGTGACAGTGGTGACAGTGCTAAGAAATTCTTTGGTTTATGGATTGTCATTGTGAAGTTTGAGAGCCGTGATTTTAGTAGGCTTTTGCATAAATGGTCTTTAACAGTAGAGTTTTAACATTTCAATTAATAATTATCACAATTAGTAAAGTAGTTTTAAATTATAAAGCACCTTCACAGGTATTCTACCACTTTATACTAAAACAAGTCTGTCATATAGGTATTATTTTCCCCATTCAATAGGATAGGAAAATGAGGTTCCGTGATTTTTCCAAAGATAGAGAGCCAATAAATAAAACTGAAGCACTAACCAGGATTTCTGACTCCAAATTTAACATTCTTCCTTCCATACTTCACCTCTCTTCTCTTTTGAGCATAGTCTTTACTCAGAATCATTATTATTTTTCTGTCTGCAATGGAGCACCCCAAATAGCATGTTTGGCCAGAAGATTATGATTTTCTACATAATTCCTATGAAGGAATTTTCTCTTGCCTGTTATAATTACATGAACCTCTCCAAACCTACTAATGGTAGTATAATGATTTTCTCTTACATGAATTTGAATTCGATTTATGTGAAGAATTGAGTAATACCATGAATTATGTTTATGGTTGAGTTTCTTTAGTGTTATGCCATCTAAATGGGCTACTATTTGTTACTGCAACAGGAAAAAGACAGTTGAATAGACCCCTTTACCATCTTTGTCTGCCACATAATGAAACAACTAGTTACTGGATCTGAAAACAAAAATATCAAACTAGATCTGGGATCTTGGAATATTCAACTGTCGTGTCCAAGATTGGGATTTCAGGGCCATGAAGTCCCATCCAGAAGGTGAAAAGGGAGAACAGAGACCAGAGCACTCAGCACCTGGACACAGTTCAGAAAGGAGAATGTGTATCATGCAGTCTGTGCTGGACACCCAGCCCCAGGGAGGTCAGCATTCGTCTTGCTTGTCAAGAAATGACACTACAGAAAGCTGATCAGTGAGACCCATCAAGGCATCCACCTTCCTTTCCAGCATGACACTCAGAGCACCAATCAACCCCTCTCTCCAGCCCTTATTCTAAACCACTCACTGTAAATTCGAACATACTGTCCCCTCGTCCTGGAAACCCTTGTGCCCAGCTCTTGGTGTCAATTTCACCTTTTACTCATCTTTCAAGACCCAAGTCTCATGTTACCACTTACGTGAATAAAACCTTCCCAACTCCCCCAACTTTGATATTTTTCTTAGTACGCTGAAGGCATGGGGTGATGGGGAAAAATAGAACTATCAACCACCACGTTTGGGCATGTGATTTAGGACTCAGAACCATCCTGTGAGCAGATATTTTATCCTTTCCAGATGAGTAAGCAGAGGCTGAGCAAGTTAAATGGTCTGCTGGAGGCAGAGCAAGAACGAGGATGCAGGCACAGTGATTGCAAAGCTCTCCTCATTCTGCTTTCCTCATTAGACTAGCCCTCATTTGGGTTCCAGAATATGCCTCCCCCCAGACTGTGAGCCTCTTAGTAGCCAGTCTTTTATTATTCCTACCTGTGTTCCTGGGATTGGCCAAAACATTGAGCATGTAGGTACTCAGTAGATATTTGTTGACTGGGGGAATAAACAAATGAAGAACATTTTTATGACTTACACCTTGTAACCAGCATTATCTATGCCTGAATTATATATGTTAATTACTGTCATCTAGCCCTAATGATTTTTGTATCTTCTATGTTTTTTCTCCTCTAAAGTTTAGAGGCATGTGATTAGGTGCCCAGTTATAATTTTGGTGCTTAGAGAGACACTCTGTGCAGGAGTCTCCCAAACCATCAGCCACTCTGGCACACTTTGCACAACTAGTGTTTGAACAGAGATGGACATTGATTTGATATTGCCAGGTAACCCAATAGCATGGCAGCTTTCAGAAAGAGACATTAAATCACTCTGAGAGCAAGTTTTACCCTTCATGACATTCTTTTCAGAGAAATTCATTCAATACCAGCTGTAAGTTTATATTTTTCTTATCTGGAAAAAATAAAAGGACTTATCAAGAAAAATTAGACATTTAATGAGAATTGACATACATATACATACACACACACACATATATATATATATATATATATATATATGAGGTCAGATCATTAAATTTATGAGTCATCCTAGAAACAGTGCTACATACCTCATTGCAGAATGTCACTACGGTCACCTTCCAAGTACTCCCCTCAGGAAGCTGTGCACCAACACCAGCACCTCGTTCACTCTTCAAAGCAATTTTGGAACCCTTTTCCTGGAATGACCGTCACAGCTGTCATCGTAGGAAGGTCTCACAGTTAAGTTCGTGAACTTGCCACCAAGCACGGTACAAACAACTTGAGAAAGTTTCATAACCTTAGTGTATCAGAGTCTCACAGCTGTGTTTGTGTCAACATGTGGTGGTGTTTTCCAGAGTGGTGTTCATTATTACTGTTGTGTGCTCTACAACAATAGCTCTAATGGTCTAAACTTACTTTGAAGGGTGGACTAGGTCACTGCATAGCTTCCCAAGGGGAGTATGGTCTGTATGGAGTACTTCAAAGGTGACTGTAATGATATTCAGCAACGAGGTATGTAGCATTTTTTCTAGAACGAGTTCATGAACTTATTTGTCTGACCGCATCTATGTTTTCCAAACATGGAAGAGGTAAAACGTGAGGTTAAACACATGTTTAAACACACGTTTCTGGAGCCAGATTCCCTAGATTTGAATCCAAGCTCTGGCTCTTACTAGCTAATTATTGGTTACTAGTTATGTAATAATTAGGCAATTTATTAATTTCTCTATTCTTCTGTCTCCTATTTTGTCATTTGTAAATAACAATTGTACCTATTCATAGAGTGGTTAAAAGGATTAAATGAATTAACATGTGTAAGGCACTTAGAACATGAAAGGGCAATTATAGTGGCATCATTTGTTAGAAAAATCCTTTTAATTACCTCCCCAAAATTCATTTTACTGCCCTGGGCCTGTTTCCTCATCCTTTGCCCAAGAAAAAAGACTAACTGATCTTTATGTCCTGGGTAGTCTTATGATTTTGCAATTACACAGACTTGGGGCATTTACTTCTTTTTTATCCCCTGCTTGCCACAGTAAGATGCCAGTTTTCATACTACTTTTCTTCTGAAAAGTTGAGGAATAGGAAAACCTTTTTAAACTATCTTCTAATTTTCCCAAGCCTAAATCTCGAATAAAACAAAAACTCACAGTGCTCCATGGAAACATTTAACTTTTTGTCTGCAGTTGTGGGAGATTGATGGTGTGAAAGGAGGCAGGAGCCTGTGCTCATCTCTCATCGTCCCCGGGCATCTGGCCGTTCCAACGTTGCGACACAGTTTTCCCTGTTTCTCATTGTAATCTTCGGCTGTTTGTATGGCTCTTCTTGAGACTGGAAATTCTGTAGGCACTTTGTCAAAACATGTTTGCCAAATAAATCAGAGTGGGGAGATGGAGAAATCGACTGGTGCTTCTCTACTTTTCAGAAGTTTGGGTGAGTAATGATTTTCTCAAATATGAGAATGGAATTCTCATGCATATTAAAACACTACAGGAAAGATGACTTTGGCATGTAGTGGTTTTAAAATTATGCCCTCATTTTACTAGAGGCCTTAATCTGAAAGGGAGGGATCCTCCTAACCCTGGGAGACTGTGACCTTGGGGAAGTTGAGTCTTACTCGTGTCATCTCCTGGGTGCCCCCATGTAACTGCTTCTGACCAAGGGGAATTCCAGTCCCTACTCCACTCAGAGGGCAATGCCCTTCCACTCCCTACTCTGACTAGACTCTAATAAAGTGGAAGGCCTCGGCCTGGCCCTTGTCTTTCAAGGTCAACCTTCAACAGTCCCCAAATGCAGGACTCTGTACACACGCCAAATTCTGAAGAGTCAAGCACATCTCAGAAGGGTATTCCAGGGTAGAAAAATAAGAATGGAAATTCTGGATAATTTATCTACGAAGGACACAAAGACCCTTTCAAAGAAGTTGTACCCCTCAGACCCTGCCTTTTCCTGAGATGTGTCTCCCCCCAGGACTCTCCCTGCCCATGGATAGCCCCTATTCAGGTCTACTGACCTGTCTCCTCCCTTGGAAAAACAAGTGCTGCCGACATTTCCTCAGCCCTTCATGTGACAGGTATTTATCAGGTACCTCTTAATGCAAGATGTGGGGCAGACTAGTGAGCAAAAAGAGACACAATCTCTCTCCTTTGGAGTTTATAGCTTGGTAGGAGAAAATGTTTTAATCAAAATATGATATAAATAAATATAGGAGTAAAATGACAAAACTTCAGTAAAGGGAAGAGACCTGGGCCTGGGAAAAGTCTTCCCTGAGGAAATGAATGACACAAAGATGAGTGTGAGAAGGTCTTTGTTTCTTAAGATGGTTGCAACTCAGCATATTTATGTGCTGTGGGAAGTCCAAGCCTGCAGGTGAGGCAGGTTGTATTCTGGTGCTCCCAAAACAGGGAATGCATTCATCTCAGTGGGGTGATTGTCTCGGGTGGCAAGAGGACCATCTGACCTGCTCAGGTGTTCTCATTCTCTGTCTCCTCATCACAGGTTGGCTAATCTGTGTGAGGAAATGCCCAGTAAATCAATACACCTCCCAAAGACACACATTCCTTTTCTAGAGGTAGCTAGAAAAGTACTACTGCTCCTGTTAGCCTGGTCCTCTAGAAGTAACAGGGAATCCACCCAAGCCCTGTGCAATGTTTTTGTCTTTACCTGCCCTGCCTCTGGTCAGCCACCTGGCCCTGAACCATGGGGCACGCTAGTGGTCAGTGGCTGTTCCCTTTGCTCTCTGGGAGGAATGATCTAGTTTAGTAGAATCTTTCTGATATTGGATTCTCTAGTGAGGAAAGAGATGGAGCATGGAGGAATTTGTTAATTCAATTTGTTACAAAGAGTTTAGGGGGAAAAAAGGTTCTGAAGTTTATAATAAGCCAAATGGTGAACTGGAAAAATCTCTGAGTAAGTCAGAAAGGGAGGATCCAAAATGGGGGGACACTGAGTACCTCCATTTTGAGGAGGGGAGGGTACAGGATGCAGAGAGAGGTTCCTTTAAATCTTAAACAAACAAACACCCCCAAAAGTGAGAATGTCGATTGGAAACTGAGATTGACACTCCGACCAACATTTGTTCTAAAACTTGTATTGACATTTTGCAGCATGTGGTACATTAGGAAAGACGTGTTGCAAGATCCTGCAATATTTAATGGGTAAAGGACAAAGTCACAACTCAATTCTAATTTCTAGTTCTGTTTGCTTTTTTTTTTTTTTTCGTGGAACCAATTTGTATGCCACCAGTTTAATTTATAGCATCCAGGAAAAATCCCATTGGGTAAACTCAACGATCCCTATTCAAAGGCATGAGCTGGTCACATACTTTGCAAAGCTGCCCAGGGCTTTTGATGTCTGAATGTAAATCCTAAACCTCCTCATCACGTTGAGCCTTCTGCTCATCAACCCATTATTCTGCCACCCTTGCTCTCAGTTTAAAATCATCCCACCATGGAAGGACCCCCACTTTTTACCTGACACATCCCCTGTTAGATTGGTGAGAGACAGAGGAGTAAATTGGGTGGAATTTGACTTTGTCCTACCTTCTCCTTTGAGTGTCCTTCTCTTTCCTCTAGTCCCTGCCCATGTACTGTCTTGTTTCCTATTTGTTGTAGGCCAAAAAAGATAATTCCACCCTAATATGAAAGCAAACTGTACTTTGCTCCCAGGTGTAGTGTCTCAGCCTCTAGACACGTCATCAAAATGGAATGCCCTCTCATTCTATCAGAGGCTTATTCTTACTTAGATATCAGCAGACTGGGGATTTAGGACAAGCAAGCCTTTAAACACTACCTAAACCAAAAACCCACAGAGAGCTACTTTGTGTGCCTGCGGATCAAGCCCTAAAAAGAACTATACTACAGAAGCCTACCAGGCATCGCACTTTCCGGAGCCGACCTTAGTAAAAATGTGTCCATTTGACATCTGCCCAATGTGTCTTCAGCTTTCTCTTGCCTCATGAGAGGTGGCAGCCCGGGGTCCTCACATTCTTGACCTTCTTCATATTAAAACTGCTCAGAGGAAAAGGCTGGGTAAACCCATTGACATTACGATGTGAGGATTAAGCTACAAGCTTCTGTTTATTACATAACAATTTTTTTGGACATTTGCATGCCTGAGATACAGGAAAAATTAGACATCTTGTGTTCTTAGACACTTGCAGTCTAGTGTCCATGTAAAAAGAAGTAGTCTAAATAAAAGTAATTGTGGGGGATGGGGCCAGCACTGAGGAGTATGTATGAAAGAATATAGCAGTGAGCAGCTTTCTGGTTCTAACTGAGATATTGGAGGAACGTGTCTAAATACGTGCACCCTCCTGAAAGCATGCGCTTGTGTTTAATGGCAATTATTCCTATTCTCTGGTATCTCAAGGGACTCTCAGTCTAGGGGAATGCTTGCATATCCATAGAGTAATAAAATAATCTTCAAGCAAGAGGGATGAATCTCTAATTGTGAAATTTCAGGAATGTGTGTATCTCTGTGGTCCCTAATTTTGACAAGGCAGCCACAGGCTTGTCTCAGATTTATCTGCAACATGTGATGAAATTGAAATCTCTGCTCCATTCTGCAGAAGCTGTCTCAGTAATAATGTTGGGCTGTGGCCTCTAAATCTATACTTGAATCACATACTCTAGGGTGTTTTAATGTGTGACCAGGTTTGGAAACCCTTGTTCTACCTCACGAAATGCTTAAATTACACCAGGTCAGAAAGCATGCCTGTTTAGAAAGCCAGCTCTCACATGTTCCTAGGACCCTAACTTTATGTCAGGGAGTGACTTAGGGGCCAGATAGCTTATGTTCTTACTGTCTCAGAGTCCACACCTGCTGTATGGATACTGCTTGCTCATGAGATCAGGTCCATGAACTTGAGCAGAGTGGGGCCAATTTACATGGAGCCTGGGACCGGATCAATGCATTGTAAAGCAGGCTCCTTGCTTTGACACCTGAGTGAGAATGTAAAAAAATTCCCCAGTATCTACCCCCCACCCCACTTACTGAATCAGAGTCACTGGCATGAGCCCCAAGAATCCAAGAATCCACATTTTAAATAGTTTCTCTGAGTGGCTCTTTCTCTCACTAAGATTGAAAATATCCAGACCAAATACACCCACTGAGGAGGTGGATTTGGGGAATGTCAGGAGAGGGGTAGGTCCAAGTACAAAACCCAAAGATCTGGTAACAACTGGCCACAGTGTGGAAGAGCAGGAGGGCCCAAAGTAGTTCAATGGTCTTGACTTCAGGGAGGATTAGGAAATTCTAGGAGGTGGCATGGGGAGAATAGAGAAGAGACCTTGACAAAGAAAATTCAGGGAGCATTTCAGTCCCAGATGGCCTTGGGAAATGAAGGCAGGATGCCAGTAATTCCCAGGAAGCTGGGGTCCAAGGCAGGTTGCCCAGGAAGAATTTAGATATGAGAAGCAATGCAGGAACCTGCTCTCAACTCTGGGTGCACAAGTGATTCAAGGTGCAGTCCCTGAATATGAGATTCTCCTGGTCTGGGTTGAAACTGGTTCTGCAGGCGGAAAATATTATGTAGCTATGAGCTAAGGAAGGTGGGAGGCTGGAAAGGGCAGTGCTTGACCACACTACTTTCATTGCCAAGAGAGCTCTGGAAGAGAGGTGGCCATGGCATGTTAATTGCCAGGAGAACGAGGTCACATATCTGAGCTCTGCTGTAATCATTCTGAAGTGAGGTTTTCTGAAAGTACCCTGAGTAATTGAAAAAATTCTATTCTGTTTTCACTTATGAAAAGCAGCTCATGGCAATATAATTGATTTGTTACTTTTACCCATTTTAATAACAAAAGTGAAACAAAAGAATGGAAAGCATAGTATATAACTGAGAGAAGGACACAGATTAACTTTATTTAAGATCATCCCATACTGGAGATGCTTTGTAAACATTGATATTCTATCAGCAATTTATATAAATTAGAATAAATAAAAAAATTTAAGATGCAAAATGAGGCAAGAAGATAAACTCATCCATTGTCTCTTTTTGTAAGCAAGATATTATATAGAACTTTAGTGTCCTAAAAAGGTATGTTTTTATTATTTATATTTTTATTTTTTGAGACAAAGTCTCACTTTGTTGCCCTTGGTAGAGTGTCATGGTGTGATAGCTCACAGCAAGCTCAAACTCTTGGGCTCAAGTGCTTTTCTTGCCTCAACCTCCCAAGTTGGGACCCTCCCACCTGGGACTACAGGTGCCTGCCATAATACTCAGATATTTTTAGAGATGAGGTCTTGCTCTGGCCCAGGTTGGTCTCAAGCCTATGAGCTCAGGCAATTCATCTGCTTTGGCCTCCCAGAGTGCTAGGATTATAGGCGTGAGCCACTGTGCCCAGTCCTAAAAAGGTATGTTTTTAATGGTACTTTCATTCATAAATATTTATTGCACATGTACTTAAATTTAACCAAGGATAATATAATATGATATGTTATCATTTCATACGATAAATGTTATGGTATTACATAATCTAACACAATATAATATAATTTTGTTATTTACATATTGTATATATATTCTCCTATCAAAGTAACACCAGGATCAGGTCTCTCTCTTTCACAGCACCCCTATTTATTCTGAGCCTGTCCAAAAGGGGCATCTTTTGGGCCCCAGCTTTGGGCCCGAGTTTTTCAGCAGCAGTCACCCCATCTCCTCCTGTGTTTGGGTGCCTCCTTCACTCCAGCTGTCTGTGAGCCACTTGGAGAAGTTCAGAGAGGGACTTCCCTGCTCAGCCTTGGCAGTGTGGTTTCGAAGAATGCCCAAGCTTCCCTTCCCAGGGGGGTCATGGCCTGGATGGGTGAAACACCTCTGGGGAGAAGGAAATAATCAGCTCCTTGGGCCTCAGGGCAGGAAGCATCCTCCTCTTTCTCTTCCTCCTCCTCCCTTCTCTTCCTCTGCCCCTCCCCCTGGTGCCATAAAAGCCTCCCCTGCATGTTAATGGCAGGAAATTAGTTGGGGCAGGGGAGACAGAGGAGCTGGGGCCTGAAAGTGAATCCTACACTGGCAGGATACAAGCTCAAAACTTCCAACATAAGTTTCTCATCTGCTGAGTTTCTCATGCCTGGGCTATAATTTGGCATTAGGGTATACAATTATTTCTTTTCTTTAACTCTTTAGACCAACTACCAATTATAGTTTGGGAGGCAAACACTATCTTTAGGGAAACATTGTTTTAACTCTACATGGGATCAGAAAAGTGGAAGGTAAATTTTAGAAGTGTTTAGAATGCCAGTTTAGGGGTAAAGAATATGACACCAGCAGTTAACAACTGAATTTTGCTGTTCTAGAACATGTTTATTATTTTATTATTGCCTAGGGAAACTTAGAAAATATGATACAAATATGATACTAAAGTTTCATTTAAGAACACAAGGAATGTGACTTCTTGTTATAACATATTACCACCTCACAAGTAAGTACAGTAACTAGTGACTTAACTAACAAAACAGTCAGTACCCTTATGGTGTGTGTGGGACCTGTTTAGGGTTAGCAGAGTCTGGAGGAAAAGGAGTCAACAAGACTCAGGCCTTCGCTTTAGGAAGCTGATGTCCCCAGGCTCCACTTCTTTCAGGTAGAAATCTGCCGTCCCCTTCATTTTCTCTGGGCCAAAAGCTTAAAGTCCAAATTTAAGAGCAGTGGCGGTGATGCTGGGTGAGTGGGATAGCGGGGGAAGATGGGAGGAGCTCTGTCTATTTCCCTGGCCTCACACCTGGTAGCCTTGGGGTCTCAGTGACCTAGGGTCAGGGGTGAATCTTCATGGTCTGGGGACATTTGCTATGTTCCACCCTCAGGAGCCCAACCTCCTGCACTAAAAATTAGACAACTGTACCCAGACAGGATTCATGGCTACTGGGCAAGAGAAATGTCTATATAGCCCTGCTCTCAAGTTTAAAGAACAGGTAGCTTTCCAGGATCTCTTGACAAAGAAAGGGCATAAGAATCACATAACTTGCAGTATTTCCCAGCCACCTTTCCACTTATCTCATGTAGGCACTAAAGAGGCATTAGGAAATTCATTCCATCAATAGCATATTGGCCTAAGTGCTTGGCTTTTATGCAAAAAGTTCCCTCAAACATGCAGAGATGGAGTTGCCAACCTGCCATCTCAAATTCCTTTCTAGAGACCATATTAATATATAGTAGAACTGCTGTAAGATGACCACCCAAGGGACTGTAACCAACTGGTCAAGATAAGGAAATAGGGCTAGTGTACTGATATATACATGTGGTGCACGTCTGGTCTAAAAAAATTCGGTCAACTTAAGAAGGGAGTCAATGTAGAGAGGTGGTCAACTATGGAGGTTCTACTGTTGGAACAGTAGAAAAAGAGAAAGGATCTGAGGAGCTCAAGGAGGTAGTTCCCTTTCAGTTCCCTGTTTTTAGTGGGAAATGTTGAACAAAAGTTGAAAAGAAAAGGAACATTTCTTGAACATTTGAATTCTCTCTTGCAGATGACAGGATACAAACATAAAGGAGGAACTCATAATCTGTGGGGATGACAGTCAGAGTGGGCTAAGTATAGACACCGGTGACCTAAGCAGAGAGAGCACGCTGGGGCAGCACCTTCAACTTCACCCTGGGGCAGGAGACAGTGAGGAGGGACTAACACCCAACCTCCCTGAGTTGCAAAAAAGCATGCAAGATGGAGGCCAATGGCAGCTCAGTCTTGCTGCTAGATGGAATTTGATGAAGAATCCAAGAGAAATGCTCTTTTTAGACCAGGGTTCTATGGAGAAAAAGATCTCTGCAAAAGAATGGAGTTTTGGTTCATGTCAGAGGAATGCTTTTTTCCTACTTCTCACAGGGAGGAGTAAGCAGAATGTGTCTTTGTTGGACAAACAGATTTCTTCAAAGTAGTTTTGGTACAATTGGTTTCTTAGTGATCTGGCAATTGAACTATACCTGAAAGAGCCTTGACACTAGAACTTATGATTGTTAAAGTGAGAAAACTAATACTACAGCAAAAAAACCACACTTGATTCTCAATGCTAGTGATGGAAAGGTGAATAAACACTTTTACAGCAAATAGGCTTTTTAAAATCAAGTTTGTTTGTGAGTGCCACTTAATAAATCATAGTAACAGAATCCTATATGAAATACTTCATATAGGATGCACTTTGTTCTTCCATGAAGAACTTTTAATGCACATTCTTTTAGAAAATCTGCTGGTTTTACTGAATAGTCTTCTTAAACGAAGACACATGTACCTTTCCTTGCTGTGTTTACTATGTGCCCGGCACCACAACAGTATGCTACATGCTGTCCACCGTCTCTGACACTGCCCATGAGATGTGAGCTCTAGAGTCCTTTTTACAGGTTCTTGAAGGCTCACACAGAAGTTTCCAACAGGAAAGTTCCTCACTGCGTCTTTCAGTCCACATCTACACCTTTGATAGTATTCCTTTAATGTTATTTATCTCATCACCTTCTAATTCTTCTTAATGATTTACACTGCTACTCTTCTTTCATTGGTAGTTAAACCAAATACATCCTCCTTACTAGTTTTAAAAGAGTCTTTTAATATAATATCTCATTGGAGGATCATCATCAAAGCTCTGTAGTGTGGTGGCTCCAGAGTCATCCACCTGAGATTATAGCCTGGTTCTGTCACTCAGTCCCTGAGAAAGATGTGTTACTTCTCTAGGTTTCCATCAGTGAAATCAAAATTAAAAATGATGCCTCTCATGAGGTTGTTAAAGTATGGAATAAGAAACCAAAAATGGAATAAAATGGTAGCTGGCATATGGTAAATACTCAGCAAACATCAGTTATTAATGTGATTGTTGTTGTTATCGTTAATTACTATTGCTTTCTGCCATTTACAAATTAATGTTCTCTATATCTAAAATATGTTCTCTTTCCTGCCATCTGCCTCTAAACTTTCTATTTATCTACAGATCCCAGATTAAATGTATTTTTCCCTCTGAAAACTTTCCTAATCCACACTCCATTTTGAGTCATAACTAAAATTTGTTATATGTGTCTTCAACCCCACTTATTCCACTGTCTCGGTTAATTGCTTCCATATATATCTTACCAATAACTCTGAGTTCATAAGATCAGAGACCATATCTTATTTATCCTTTTAGTTTCAGTACATAGCTTGTAGATATACAATTAATTTCAGTCAATGAATGGAGGATTGAATTAACCATGCTAAAGGGATAATAGTATTCATTTAAAAAATAAACTGTATGTATCAGAGCAGGAAGAGATCTGGGAATTAATTTAGTATAATCCCATCATCCTATCCTTTTACAGAAGAGGAAATTGAGGTCCAAAAAAGTAAGACTTAACTAAGGTCACACCGCTAGTAGGTGGCCAGAATATATAAATAAAAGTGTTCAGCCCTTGCCAGGCAATCAGAAATAGTTGCCAAATAAGAAATCAAAGTATAAATTCCATGCCCTTTTTTTTTTTTACTACGTTGTTTTCTCTTCATCATTAGTCAGTACATATAGGCAGTCCCCAGGTTATGAACAACATAGGTTCTGTATGTGTGTTCTTAAGTTGAATTTGTATGTAAGCTAGAATAGGTACATTTACTAATTTGTATTACCTGTGATAGTCTACATTGGTAAATGTGAGTCAAATGTCACTTGGATTTGGTTGTAACTCAGGGACTTATGGTAATAGCCTCCCTTAGTAATTGTGAGTTGTATAGAAATTGGACGTCTGTAACTCAGGAACTTCTTGTATATCAGTAAGGATGCTTTCAGGTAAAACTCAGATTGGTTTAAATAACAAGGGTTCCTCTGGCTCTTAAAATTGGTAAATCTAGAAGTAAGGTGTACTTCAGAGACCATGTGATTCTGCAGCTCAGTAATAACATAAAAGACCTGGTTCTTTCCATGTCTCTGTGTTGCCTCCTGCAGTATCAGCTTATTACTAGGTCAGCTTTTTCTGAAGGCCCAGAGTGGCTGCCAACAACTACATGCTTTGACATTCACAGCCAGAAACAAGAGAAAGAGAGAGAGAGAGAACAATTCCAATAGCTATCTAGTACTCATCAGACCAAAGTGCTAGATTTTCTCTGATGGGAGCATATCTCTATTTTTCAATCAATTAATCAATCCAAAGGATTTAGAAGGAGTTGACTTATCACTAGTGAGGATCTTCTCTGTGCCTCCTGAAGTAAGGTCAACCACAACCAAACCACTTGGTTTCTACCAATGATGAAGTGATGGAGTGGATGTATGGAGACTATTAGAGTGACAATAGTCATTTTTATTTTCTAATGTCTTTTGATCCTCTGCTTTGTATCGGTTATTCAGATGCACCAAAGACGGTCAAAGGGAAAGACTGAGAAAGTGCATGTGATGGCACACTAAGCAATAAAAAGCTTGGTGAATATATCTATTGCTGTATAACAAACTTTCCTGAAACATAATGATTTAAAATAAAAGTACTCATTTATTTCACCTACAAATTTGCTCAGCAGTGACAATACATCATTGCTCTACATGGCAGAGTATTCATTTCTAGGATTGCTAACTCACATGACTGACAAGCTGGTGTTGCCTGTCCAGAGCTCGGGCTATAGTATGAGGGATTCAGTTTCTTTCCTCATGATCCTTTGTATGGAATTGCTTGAGCTTCTTCATAGCATGATCACTGGTTTCCAAATTACCAAGGGGTGTCACTCAAGAAATAAGAACTGGAAGCTGCTAATATCTTAATCATGGCCTGAGAAAAGACACAGTACATGACCTCTACCATATTCTATCGGTCAAGTACTCACAAAGCTTGACCCCTGTCCCTACCTCTTTCTGGCAAGAGTGTCAACCCTCTGAGACCATTTTGAATCTACCCCAATGAGAATGAATTAACAAGAATAAAAATGCTATCATATTTTATTAGTAGTAATGATAAAATATTATTTAAATTATTATTAGAATGTTAAATTTATGGGCTTTCCTTCAAGCAAAAGGTTTAAAAATAGTGTTAGAACTTATTTCTGGAATAAGCAGCTTGAGGATAGACCCACTCTTCAGAGAAACAACCATACTGGTTAAAATTATTTAAAAATAAAAATAAAACAACAACTTAAAGTCTCTGGTAATTGTCCTAAAGACTTACAGTAAACGAAGAAACATGTACTTAATAAAATATGCTAAATTTTGGTAAGAATAGTGAGTTTGTGGCACTTGAGCCACAACTTCCTCCCCTACTCCCTAGTTGAGTGTGAAGGAAGCTCCACTGTGGGGATGTCACTGAGAAAATGAGGTCCCCTCTTCCCTCAGATCACGTCAATAGATACAACTTTTCACCAGGTCAAAGGATACAACTTTTCACCAGGGATATAGCATTTCTCATCGCCTCCTGTTCCAAATTACAGGGGCTAAATTCTAGGTAAGTACAACCAAGAGGTCAAGGGTTCTTTCTTCCATCCAGCCTCCACTCATAAGATAGATAGACCAGGTGTAGTAGCCGAGAATACTGGAACCTAATTGGCCTCACACCAGGACACTCACAGAGTAGAAGTTCTACCCCAGGAGAGGCAACAGGGAAGACTAGAGTCTGTCCTTATCTGCTAATAAAGGGTGTCACTCTGAAAGAAGTGAACAACTATTCGTATCCTGAGCTCCAGAGATTTTGCCTAAAAAAAAGGCAATTCATAAGAATAGCTCTAAGGCTTTCTGAAGAGGAATTTATTTGATTTGAAACAAACTGCAGGGAAGTTCAAGACCAAATGCTTTTAAAAACAATGGAGATTTGGACATAAGCAGTTAAGAAGAGGCTGATAGCTTCATGAAAGCAATAAGCTAAACTGTAGGCCATCTAGTTTACCAAGAAAACCAGGAAAAGAAACAATAGAGAATAGCCTTCCTGGGGTTAGACAAAACTTCAAAGACTGGCTTCAAAGACTGTTCTGGCAAAAGATCTTAAATTTAATTGGATAATATTGTGGAGCAATGTATGCTCCAGGGCTTTGTCAAAACAACAGAGCAGCCAGCCAGCAAATAGTGTGAAGACTAACATCTGGATGTGAGACCAACAGAGGCAGACAACTTAATAGTTAATATGGAGAGAGAAAGAGACAAAGAGAATCCTGCTAAAACCACTATCCTCCCAGGGTTGACATGTCCATACTTAAGACTTTGCCCTGTGGGGAATGACACTGGATGTTTTACATTACAGGGGAAATAGACTTCATTCAAAATATTACACCAAGGTTACTAAACAAATGAATAAGCAAACAAGAAAAAAAAAAAAAGCAAGCCCCAGGAAAAGGGGAGAATAGTATCCAGAGTTACTGTATTTTCAAAAAATGTGTAGTTTTTAACAAAAAAAATTTAATGACACATGCAGAGATATAAGGGGACCCATACAGACAGTGAAAAAGCAGGCAGGAAAAACTGCTTCTAACAGGTCCACGTGTTAGATTAAATAGACAAAAACTTGAAAGTAGCTTATATATATTTAAAGAAAACCATCCATAAAGAAATAAAGATCTCATGAAATACAGAATGTCAATAAAGAGATGTAAAATTTTCAAAAGAAGAAAATAGAAATTTTGTCTTGAAGACAAAAGAACTGAAATGAAAAATTCAGTGGAGGGACTCAACAATTGATTCTTACTGGCAGAGTAAGGAATTAGACAACTTGAAGTTCTCTCAAGACATAAGCAATATGAAGAATGGAGGGGAAAAAAGCAGAATTTCAAAGAAACCTGGGATGCAACTAAGCATATATATCAACATGTGCATAATGGGAGTACCAGATGGAGAGAAAAAAAGACTAGAAAAAGAATCTGAAAAAATAATGGCTGATAACTTCTCAAATTTTATTTTAAAAAATCTGCACATCAACAGCTAAAAAAACTTCAAATATGATAAATACAAAGAGATACTCAGACTCATGATAGTAAAAATTTTGAAAGCCACAAGAGAAAAATGTACATTATGTGCAAGGGAGAAATAGTAAAATTAACAGCTTACTTTCTGTCAGAAAGGGGATATTCTGATGCCAGTGAAAGGATACATATGAAAGGTTCAAAGGACAAAAATGTCAGTCGAGATTTTTATGTATAGCAAAAACTACCCATGAAAAATGAAGCTAAATAAAAACATCCTCAGAGAATTAAAAAATAGTAAAAACTAAAAGTGTTGCTAGCAAACTCAATTTACAAAAAATAATAAAACAAGTTCTTTGAGTTCAAAGTAAATGACCCCAGACTGTAATTTAAATCTTTATAGATCGGGCACAGTGGTTCACACCTGTAATCCTAGCACTTAGGAGGCTGAGGCAGGTGGATTGCCTGAGCTCACAGCCTTGAGACCAGCCCGAGCAAGAGCAAGACCCCCATCTCTAAAAATAGCCGGGCATTGTGGCAGGTGCCTGTATTCCCAGTTACTCTAAAATCTGAGGCAAGAAGATCACTTGAGCCCAAGAGTTTGAGGTTGCTGTGAGCTGTAAAGCCATGGCACTCTATTGAGGGTGAAAAAGTGAGACTCTGTCTCAAAAAAAAAAAAAAAGACAAAATTACATAGAGTAATAATTATAACAATACATTTTGAAATTTTTAACATATTTGGGTATAATATACACAATAATAATAGTACATAAAAAGGAAAATAGGGAATAAAGTTACCTAGGGTAAATGTTTATACATCTTACTAAAGTTAAATTGGTATAAATCTGAGGTAGATTCTAATATGTAGGATATATATGGTGAGCTGTAGAATCCTAGAACTCACTAAAATAATGAAAATGTTACACTAGAAAATATTCTTTCAATACAAAACAAAGTAGTAGATGAAGAAGAGAGGAATAATAATAAAAAATAAGATACATAGAAAAAAGTAAAAGAATAGACATAAATTCAATTATTATCAATAATAATATGAAGTATGGATGGGTTAAACAATTTAATAAAAAGACATACATTGTCAGACTGAATTAAAAAGCACAAGATTCAACTGTATGCTGTCTATAGTAGATATACTTTAGATTCTGAAAGTAAAAGAAGGGGAAAAGTTATAGGAATAGGTATCATAAGAACTGGATATACTAATATCAGAGAAAAGACTTTAGAAGCTGTTATTAGAGATAGAGGAATATTTTCAAATGGTAAAATGGTCAACCATCAGGAAGAAATAACAATTATTAACATATATGCATCTAACAATAAAGCTCCAAAATGTGTGAAGGAAACTGGCAAAATTGAAGAGAAAAGTAGACTGTGCAACAATAATAGTTGGAAATGTCTATAACCCTACCAAACATCTATAGAATATTCTGCCCAACAAAAGCAGAACAATAAATAATAAATTTAAAGGGATTGGAATCATACAGAGTATGTTCTTCAAACAAAATAAAATAAAATTAGAATTCCAAAGCAGAAAGAAATTTGAGAAATTCACAGACGTATGGAAATTAAACAACAGAGTTCTAAACAATGATTGCAAAAAGAAATAAAAAAAAAAGAAAATACTTTAAGATGAATGAAAATAAAAATACAGTATAACAAAATTTATGGGATGCAGGCAACACAGTTCTTAAAGGGAAATTTATAGCTATAAATGTCTATAATAAAAATCCTCAAAAACACCTCACATTCTACTTAACACACTAAAACCTGAAGAGCAAATTAAGCCTAAAATAAGGAAATAATAAAGATTAGTGTAGAAATTAGTAAAATGGAGTCAACAAAGCCAAAAGTTAGTCCTTTGAAAAAAGCAACAAAACTGACAAATTTTTCACTAAGCTGACCAAGAAAAAGAAAGTGGGCTCAAAGAACCAATAGTAGACCAACCACTTGATCCAGCTATTATGTATATGCCCAAAGGCAACAAATGTCATTTTATCAAAAAGACACCTGTACCTGAATGTTTATTGCAGCACAATTCACAATTGCAAAGATTCAGACTCAACCCAAGTGTCCATCAATTCACTTGTGGATTAACAAAATGTGTATGTGTACTATGGATTACTAAGCTGAAAAGAAACAAATTAATGTCTTTTGCAGCAACTTTGATGAAAATGGAGGCCATTATTCTAAGTGAAATGTCTCAAAAATAGAAAAACAAACCCCACATGTACTCTCTACTAAGGTGGAACTAACTGATAGGCACACATGGGCACAGAGGAAGTAAAAGTCATTGGAAATCAAGCAAGGGAAGAGAAGAAAATAGGGAAGAGGCAAAAACCTACCTAATAGTACAATGAATGCTATTCAGCCTTCTAGCAGTCTTAGGAAAGGGAAGAGGAGTTGACTCGTGTCTGCTTCTAAGTGATACAGTTGTCTGCTGGTCCTTCAAGTTTATGTTCCACTCTGCTCCACTGCTATTGGCCCCAGGCTACTGCCTACTTTGCTTTACTTTATAGTTGGCCACAGGCTACTGCCTACTTTGTTTCACTTTATAGCTGCAAACTCAAGACTTGTAGTCACTCTCAAAGAAAGGCTGCCATGTTTGCAAAGGCCTTCTGGGGGTATATTGGATCGCTAGGTTGCTGTAACAAATTACCAAAAACTAAGTGGATTAAAATGCCAGAAATTTGTTACCTCACCATTCAGAAGCCTAGAAGTCTGAAATTATACTGTTCTGCCTGGCTCTTTTTTTCTCTCCCTGCTTCTGCTGACTTCTGGCAGTCTTTGATGTTTCTTGGCCTATGAGTCTCTCCAATCTCTGTCTTCATCTTCACATGGCCTTTTCATCTTTGTGGCGTCCTCTTTTCTGTCTCATATAAGGAAACTAGTTTTTGGATTTAGGGCCCACCCTAATCTGGAATGATTTCATCTAGAGCTCCTTTCCTTAGTTAACATCTGCAAAGACTTTTCTGCCAAATAAAATCACATTGTAAGGTTCTGGTGGACAAGGATTATTGGAGGAAACCATTCAGCCCACTATGGGGAGCGTGTGTGTGTGTGTGTGAATGAATGCTTCTATTTTTGTTTTTTGCTTGTTTTTCTCTACAGTATCACTACGCAAGATTATGTGGCTTAGTCAGATTTTGCTCAATATCACTACACAAGATTATGTGGCTTAGTCAGATTTTGCTGAAAGTTTGGCAAAAATACAAAGTAACTACAGCAAGTGAAGGAAAAACAACTAAATGCTAAACATAATTTTCCTGTACTTCATTTAAAAAGTCCTTAAGAAATTAAATCTTTCTTGCTCTCACACCATGGATGTGTACTCTACTATAGCTCCATGAGCTGATGGGAGGCTTCCTTCTCCAAGCCTTGACAATGCACTCACTGCTTTAATACTTCAGAGGCTGGCCTCATCCTAGGAACCCTTCCTTTTCCCCCCAGGTAGTCCCTGGGACCTAATCATTTTTATCTATTTGGTTTTTAGGTCTAAGTTATTTACTGCTAGGGTAACACCACAGGAATGACTTCAACAGGAAGGTCTATGGTAGGCTTGGGAACCTCTAGCTTAGCAGAATAATCTGGGGGTAGGTATAGCACTCCGTGTTCAGTTTTTTGGTGGCTCACACTGGTAATTTTAGCACTCTGGGAGGCCTAGGTGGGTGGATTGCTTGAGTTCAGGAGTTCAAAACCAGCCTGAGAAAGAGCAAGACCTCATCTCTAAAACTAGCTGGGTGTTGTGGCAGGCATCTGTAGTCCCTCCCAATTACTCAGCAGGCTGAGGCAAGAGGTTCACTTGAACCCTAGAGTTTAAGGTTGCTGTGAGCTATAATGATGTCATGGCATTGTAGCCAGGGACAACAGAGGGCAACTCTGTCTCAAAAAATAAAATAAAATAAAATAAAATGAAGTAAAATAGAATAACCCCACTATTGTGAGTTACCGTTATGCCCCTTTCTTTTTCTAATTTTCTCATATGTCTCAAAGATAGTTTCTCAAAACAATGGAGTTTGTATTCTTTTACAAAACAGCAATTACTAAGGCACATATCTTTTAATATAAGGACCTGAGTAAACTACTAAAGAAAGGAAACTGCTACAGTCATCTCCTATAGGTAGTGGAAGGAGGGGTAATGGTGGGGTTAGCAGTAGATGGTATTAGGAAAGGGAATAGTAGTTTTATTATTTGGTTATACTACCAAAGCCATTTCTGACTAAGAGATCACTTGTAGATCACTGTTCTCATTTTAGACATGGTTTGTTTTCCCATTTCTTTTCTTTTCTTTCTTTCTTTATTTTTTTACTAGAACTGGGATTCTTTTTTTTTTTCTTACATATACCTGTGTCTATTAGGTTTCCATTTTTTGCCTTCACAAAATTAAAAAGGCTTAAAATTTAATAACAATAACAATATTTAAGATAAGGACTAGAAACAAAAACCTCGTAAAAAATGAACAAAGATAAATACATTCAGAAAGGAAATCAGACAATTGCTGCATTGAAATATTAAACAATAATAATAATAATAATGCAAAGAAAGTAACATTTACATTGTCAAATAAGAGTTTGTCTATTGTAGAGTGCTTTGATTCTGAGGTTCGGTATGGAGTCATCAGTTAACTTCTTCTTGTTGTTTTTTTCCAAGGTCTCAAAAAATAGACAACTAATATTTATAAATAAAAGTAAAAGATAATTTCAAAAAACAGATCATGCTAAATCTTGTAGACAATAGAAAAAGAAGAAATACTTCAAAATTATTCTACTTAATCTGGATACACCTGATATTAAAATTGAAGAAAATATATTATTAAAAAGGGGAAATTACAAACATATTTCACTTATAAATGAATGCAATATCCTAAACAATATATCAACAAG
Source organism: Galagoides demidoff (assembly GCA_963574575.1). Classification (NCBI taxonomy): domain Eukaryota; kingdom Metazoa; phylum Chordata; class Mammalia; order Primates; family Galagidae; genus Galagoides; species Galagoides demidoff. The sequence continues at coordinate 64,441 of CAUYQV010013675.1, forward strand.
TTGAATTAAAAATTCATGTTTAATGTAC
>CAUYQV010013680.1:0-27128 GCA_963574575.1 Galagoides demidoff
GAGTCTCCTGCCTCCGCCTCCCAAGTAGCTGGGACCACAGGCGCCCGCCACAATGCCCGGCCATTTTTTGGTTGCAGCCATCATTGTTGTTTGGTGGGCCCGGGCTGGGGATTCGAACCCGCCACCTTAGGTGTACGTGGCTGGCACCTTAGCCGCTTGAGCCACAGGCGCCGAGCCCTTTTTTTTTGAACTTCTTTTTTTTTTTTAATCAGATATCTGTATTACGCATTTCTAAAACACTTTAAATAAAGCTACATAAGGAAGTCTGAAATAACTGACTTATTTCATTTCAGTAAACGTTCATGTAGCAAATTGACACCATCAAAACTCCTCCCTCAAACGCGATGCCTTTCTGAGAGTAACAAGTACTCAGGAGGATGATGATGCCTCTGGCTGCTTCTTCATTTTTACAGAGCAGAGCCCATCTTCACCTGCATCTTTCGCTGAAGTTTTCAGTGTACACAAACGGATCCCGTACTCTCCAGGGAGAGCAGTGGGGTTTTGACAGCAGTAGCTGAGATTTGGCAGATCGTTGACATACATCGTGCTCTTTTGAGAGCCGCACGATGTTAGACTCAGTCTTCTCACCAGGCCTCTGCCAAAGCCCTAATGTACAGATGAGGAAATGGAGTCACAAGACACTCAGCTTGCTTGAGGTGACATAGCTACTAAGTACAGGGTCTGGCTTGAACCTGGGCAGCCTGGCTCCACCACGGCTAAGCTCCATGTCCCTGGAGTCAACAGGCTGGTCCTCGCCACGAGCCCCGGAGCCTCTACTTACCCATCACCACCTCCCGTACTCTGTGCTTTCTGGTGTTACGTTCCACAGAGTGAGAGGTCCAAGCCTCTGAGGTTGGCACATGAGGTTTCTCAGGACTTGACGTCCCCACCTGTCATCTTCAATGATTTCTCTCCCACTGCTCCTCCTCTTGACCTGGCCCCAGTGGCACCAAGCTGTGTGGAGTTTCCTGGAGGGTCCATGCCTCGGTCTTGCCTCCCTGAATTCCTGTGACCTGCAGCGTCCCTGGTGTGGAATGTCCCTTCACTCCTCTCTTCTTGGCTGACTCCAGCTCACCCTTAAGGATGCAGATGGACCCTCTGTCCCCTGGACTCTCTTCTCTGTCCTGCCTTCCCCTCCCCGCAGGGGCCTGGCTCCTCAGTCCAGCCACCTTCACAGCAGCGTCCTTTGGTGTTGTGGTTCTCCACTGGCATCTCTCAGTTTCTCAAGGCTGGGAACTCACTGTCAGTATCAACTTTACATCCCCAGCTTTTTGTTCAGCGTATACGTAAATAGGAGTTTGATCCCAGTCTTATAGATAAATGAATAAATAAATACTTCTGAGGAAGAATTGAATCTACTTGACAACATTCCAGGCACGACTAATTTCACAAGGGCACTCTGTGAAAAAGGGCAGTGATTGTTTTCCAAGTTGATTTAAGTTGGCTGGGCGCCTGTAGCTCAGTGGTTACAGCACTGGGGCTGGTGGATTTGAACCTGGCCTGGGCTTGCTGAACAAAAAACAAACAACAGCAACAACAACAAAACCAAGTTGATTTAAGTGATAAAAACAGTAGTGGTGGAGGTTTTCATTCACTTAAAAACACATTCTAAAATTTTGCGTGACTGCCCAGCAATTTGGGGATCTCACTTTCTACCATCTATCGCCTCCATAGAATATTTTTTGAAAATAACTTAGATAACGATGGTCCTTGCTGACCTGCTGGGAATCTGTCTTATCCCATTCTTTTGGTACGTTATTCATTAAAGTCCACAGTGGATCACATATAACTGTGATCTATTTTAAACTATTTCTTCGGTGTTCTGATCGACTCTAAAGTAACAGTTAATTTTTACTATGTATACATAGTATTTATAGACAGAGCCTTCCAGGTCACTTGGACTTTATTTTACTTGGGGTTTTCATTCATTAAGTTAGAATTATTATGTGTACAACTCTCTAATTGCTTCTGGGATGAATCTGAGTAAAACATGGATTATCTTCTTGCTAAGAGATTTACTTACATAAACTCTGTGTCTAAGACATTCACTCTTGAGAATTCATTCTATCCTCACTAAAATCCTGTGATGTATAGACAAGGAAATTAAAGTACGAAGAGGGCAGAGAACTCCCTGTAAATCACAGAGTGAGTCAGGACTCAGGCTGAAGCCCTCAGATGGCAGAGACCAGGAGCACTCTGCCACGCATAGCTAGTTATACTGTGCTTTAAAAGCTTAACATGGCTCAGGGCCTGTGGCTCAAGCAGCTAAGGCACCAGCCACATACACCTAAGCTGGTGGGTTTGAATCCAGCTTGGGCCCGCCAAACAACAATGACGGCTGCAACCAAAAAATAACCGGGCGTTGTGGTGGATGCCCGTAGTCCCAGCTACTTGGGAGGTGGAGGCAAGAGATTCGCTTGAGCCCAAGAGCTAGAGGTTGCTGTGAGCTGTGATGCCATGGCACTCCACCCAGGGAGACAGCTTGAGGCTCTGTCTCAAAAAAAAAAAAAAAAAAAAAAAAGCTTAACATAATTTTGCACAAATACAACAAGAGGATTTATTCACTAGAAGACACAAAATCTGTGTTTTCACCTGCAACCTTATTTCTTGGGTCTACGTGAACTTTAACCTTTCCCTGGACATCTTCCAGGGATTTTCAGCCCTGAACGTCCTGTTTCTTCAGGATATAATTATTCAAAATACCTAACTACCATGTGACGTTTGTTACTTCCCACTGTCCTCTGTGGTGAGAACTCTGCCACTGATAAGTAGCAAGACATGTGTGTGTTTAGAAAGGAGGGAAGGAAGGAAGGAATCGTTCACGTGGGGCATGATCATAAAGTGAGCACAAACTAAAAAGTATAAGACGTCTACTGAGATTAAATGATGTAGTCCTAAATTTCATATTTTGTTATTCCTAAATTTTACTGAAATTGAGAAAGTGTCCTCTCCTAAAGAAGACAAGTAACCGAGAAGACAGCTTCGTCCTTGAGCCAGCTGATTGGTGTTGGGGGTTCCCTGGCATTTACCAGAAACACCGTCCAGACGTCATGAAGACAAGTGCAGACAGCAGATCGTCGAAGAGAATTCCCAGCACGCAGGACCTGAGGTGAAGGGAGCACGTGGCCGCTTGTGGCATGTACTGGGCATCCTTGAAGGGTTCTGCACACCTGGATGGAGCAGGTGAACACCACCCTGTTCTCAGATGTCGGGCCAGGAGCCACTCCCTGGAGCAGTCAGGTTCCAGCAGGAGCCAACATCTCCTTTCACCCAGAGGAAAAGCTGCAGTGTAATTTATTCAGGATGAGCCCAGAGTCTTAATTGGACAGGTGTGTTGGGAAGTGCTGGCTGTGAGCACTGCAAGCTGCACCATGAAACTTTTCTGCAGACATCCTTTCAGCACATCCTGTCAGCCTAACCTTAACTCCAGCGGGTCAGAAACCAGCAGGGGGTGGGGCTGGCCGAGAATGAGAGGAACACAAAGTTGTGAAAAATCAAACAGGAACCCACAGGAGTGATTCTCTTTTCACCTTCTCAAGTTCCCAAAGGCCAAAGAAAAAAAGGAAGCTGTCGTCCTTTCTTCCTCTAGGGTTTGATTTACTGGTTCACCATGGGTGGACTTTGAGCAGTTAATTATTTTCCTGATAAGCACCTCAGTCACCTTGAAAATGTGTGGGGGGTGAATGAGGAAAGAAAAGGGAGAAGAAGGGAGGGATGGGGAAGAAGGGGGTGAGAGGAGAATTTTGTTTAATATCTGGAGGGATGGGAATCATTGTAACATTGAGATGAGATTGAAATAATCTTTGCAGGGATGAAAAGTCAAGGAGGATGGTAAGGAAGAGGGGGGAGAGGGAAGGAAAGAGAGGGGGTGTTTGTTCCCATAGCATAATGTACAAGGTGCTAAGTTCTTATAAATATCAACATCTTTCCTGCCTCACTCTCGTTTCGGGGTGGGGGGAGCCCTCTCCACATGCAACATCCTACAGGGTTCATTCTCACACAATCTAGTTTACTACGAAGCTGGTCATCTGGGGTCCGTTTTTGCCTCTAGCCTTGACATCTATTGTGAGACTTTGAACATTTCCCTTTGCCTTCATAGATCTCATTTTCCCTAATGGGAAAAATAGATTAGGAATACTGTACTAGCCGACCCCCGAGAATATACATAAGAAATAATGCCCATAAAAAATACTCGTGGAATGGAGTCTAGCCATCTACAGAATGTTATTATCGATGCTATTTTGGAAGGCGCTCATGATTATCCAGACTGGGAGCCAGGCCAAATGGAAACTACACCACCTTTTCTCCAAACAATTAAGTGGTTGCCATTTATCACGCCCCAGAAATAATGTCTCCAACACTGTATGTTAGGTGTGCAGATTAGTCAGATGCTTCCCAGGTAATTACTGCGATCAGACGCTCATGAGTTTGACGTGCCCCTGAGAATCATATGAGCTCCCACCATCGGGCCAGGGCATCAGGGCTGATGTCCTGTGCTGACTCGCCCCGTGCCCTTGTGAGTAACGACTGCTCCAGGAACAACAAGGGACTCCAGACCACAGAGAAAGCCTGAGCCTTCTGCCTTCAGATACATTTCACCTCCCCCCCATGAGGACCACAGTGGAGACACTTGGACCCCACTGTGTGGCCTTGGACTTGACCTGTGAAAACCAGGCTTCCCCTGTTCTCTGGACACACCACAGGCTGCAAAATCTCCTATCACAGGAAAAACGTCTTCTCTAAAATTTTTCTGTTTTATAAATTTTAATTTCAGTTTGTGGAAAGATTTTAAAATGTTTTCTTTTCTTCCTCACCTCTGCAATTTCCTAAAATGAGACAGCCCAAATAAAAAATTTTACAGCTGAATAAATAATTCTCCCCAAAGATATTTGAAATGGCATTGATTCTTAAATTTGCTTGTAATTTAGGAAATAGCAGACAGAACGTAGAGGGGGGAAGCCAGAAAGATAATGATTAGGAGAAATAAGAGATCAATTTTTTACTGATAACTTTCTAAGGTCATGATTGAAAATAATGGTTGCATTAAAATTATAATAATAATAGTTATAATAGTAGGTGACATTTGAGCTCATATTCTGTTCCCACCTTACATGCACGATTTCATGTAATCCTCAAACAACTCTGTACAATAGCTTATTAGCTCCATTTTAGAACTGGTGCTAACAGCTGGAAAGAGAATTACAGAGAAAACATTTCCCTCAATACTCAGAACTTTTTCCTGCTTCCTGTGTTATCATTTTCTAATAATACGGTCTCTAGAATTGGAGCTTTCAAAACAGGGCCCTTGGATGGGACAGGAGCTAAAGATAGTCGAGAAAAGAAAAAAGTCATTGTTTGAGAGATGGGGATGAAACAGGTGCCTCTGTGTTCAAATGCTGGAAGGGATGCTTTAGAGTTCTTGCCCTCAGGGCACTGCCTCTAGGGACAGTCTTATCTCACTCATCTAAGAAAAATGTCAATTTCCTCCCTAGAAAGTAAAACCAAAAAATATCTACAGTGATATGGCCAATATGGTACCCCATCCAAATATTCACCTGCTTCCTCTATTCTTCTGTGTGTGTGAGTGTGTACGTGTGTGTATGTGTGTATGTGTGTATATATGTGTATATGTGTACGTGTGTACTGTATGTGTGTATATGTACATTTGTGCATATGTGTGTATGTGTATATGTGCACATATGTGTGTATATGTGTACATGTGTATGTGTGTGCATGTATATGTGTACATGTGTGTATATGTATATATGTGTGTGTACATGTGTACATGTGTGCGAATGTGTGTATATGTGTAGATGTGTGTGTGTGAGTGTGTGTGTGTATAGACACTAACATGTGGTAGACACTAACAAGTCAGGATCCACCTGGAATAAGGATGACCAGGGCAACCCACGATCTGAAATTGTAGATACCTTCTATCTATTGACACCAAAGGCTCTACACATTTTAATGGTCCACTAGAAGAATGATCAGCTTTTTGTCCTGACATTTTGCTTCCTCCCACTTCTTGCATTCCTCCACAAAACTTGCTTAGACTTTACAGTTGATTTTATCCCCTTATTAACCTCTGAGCTCACTTCTGTTCGTAGCATATTTCACAGTCATTATTTGTGTTTACATAATTATTTGTTGAGTATGTGTCTTTCCCAATAGACAGTGAGTGCCATCAGAATGGGAACCATACCCGTCTTGTTCAGTGTTCTCTCTCAAGGATCTAACATTGTGCAAGGCATACAACTGGAGCTTAATAAGTGTCTCTGCAGTGACTACAGACACTTTATTTCACTTACTAGCGTTAGGGTAGCACGTTCATTTAAGGCATACCCTCCTTCCTCAATAGACCTGAACCTTCACTAGCATCCACATTCCTCATCTTCTCCCCACCTTAGCTTTTTTTATATGTAGTATTTTTGCCCTTAAAGTACTGTAATAAGCTTTATTTAACTCCCCATTCTTTGGCTTTCCCAGGTCTAACTCAATCCTGAGCAAATTGTAATAAATAACAAACCCATGGGCTTAAACTTTTTTTTTTGAGACAATCTCACTATGTCGCCCTTGGTAGAGTGCTGTGATGTTACAGCTCACAGCAATCTTAAACTCTTGGGCTCAAGCAATTCTCTTGCCATAGTCTTCCAAGTAGCTGGGACTACAGGTGCCCGCCACAACGCCCAGCTTTTTTAGAGACATGGTCTTGCTCTGGCTCAAGCTGATCACGAACCTGTGAGCTCAGGCAATCAATCCACCTCAGCCACCCAAGTGCTGGGATTACAGGCATGACCCACCATGCCTTGGCCAGTTTAAACTTCTTTTTTTTTTTAATTTTAATTTTAATTTTTTTAATTTATTGTTGGGGATTCATTGAGGGTACAAGAAACCAGGTTTCACTGATGCATTTGTTAGGTAAAGTCCCTCTTACAATCAGGTCTTCTTAACACTGCCCTCAGGGACTTCAATTAAGGCTGCATCTTTGTTGCTGAATGTGGCCAGTAATCCAGGAGGGCCTGAAGGTGACTGAGCAGTTTTTTTAGTTAGAGTCAAACCAACTGACAAAGACTATTTCTTTCTAAATTGCAGGTCCTTCTTTCTTTCCACATCTGCCTAAAATTTGTTTTAGAATTTTCCACTCTTTTGCTCAGATACTATTTTCTCATGTATTTCTTTGAGGATTTAAAGCATTTTATTTTAAAATCTCATCCATTTGTTTATATCTATCTTTTTGGGCATGAAGTGTCCTATTTACCACACTACCTCTAATTTTCCATATGAGAAGTCAGCATAGTAGCCACAGGGCAGAGGGGGATACAGGGGGAACTTTTGGACTTATTTTACTGCTCACATTTTTGATTTCTGTATTGTTTATTTGGGTGTATTCAGTTTGTAAAGATTTACTTACGATTTGTGCCTTTTTTCTTTATGTATGTTTATGCGTCAATAAAAGTTCCAAAAAGTTATATGTATTTCATAGATGACAAGTGAGCATTAAATAAAATAATTTCTGTAAATGTTTAACATAGTGTTAAGACACCACACGTACTGGATTGATGCAAGTTTTTGCATTATTAAGAAATCATGTGATATTTCAGAAATAAAATAAACTTCAGTCCTAAAAAGAAAAAGAAAAATGTTTGTGTAGTTTGTAAATGCATTAAACTACTCTCCTGATTTACTCCGTACTCATGATTCTTCTCTGGGATAAATTTCTTTATTTATCATGTATTTTTTGAGGTTTTGCCACTAATACTAGACCCTAGTTCTGGGTTCCAAATGTGTGATCTTAGAGAAATTCCTTGACCGGTTTCTTCCTGAATTTCTTCATCAATAAATTAAAGATAATATCAATCTTATCTTCTTCTTGTCTGAAGCTCAAGTGAATCCATTTAAACCACGAAAACATATTTATATTTAAGTTGTTATAGTAACGTTTTACTGCAAGAGACACCAAAAAGTATACTTTGTAGTTATTTCTCTCAAAAAGTTTACAACCTACTTAAGGAAATACGACGAACCACCTAGAAAAAAATTACATAACGACGTACCACCTAGAGAAAAATTACATAATAGTACAGGGGCTGTCTGCAATCAAGTGAGAAGGGTTTTAGCGCTGTCTTTCACATGCACGATTACTGAAACATCACATGTTTTCAAGTCTTCCTTATTTTTATAAGTTTTAAGAACAAGATTCACTGATCTTCTGTATCAGATGGGCAAATAGGTTTTAGGGCCAGTCTTCCCACAAACTCATGGTGCAATTGAATTGTGATTGTGGTAGCATTACGAAGTGGGGCCTTTGATAAGTTCGCAGGCTGTGGGGGGCTCTACCCTCATCAATGAACCAACACCCTCATGGTGGGACTCGGCTCCCTACAAAGAGTATTTCGTCTTCGGCTCTCTCTGGCTCATTGCAAAATGCTGTCTCCTTCCGCATGGTCTGAAATAAAGTCCTGCTTAGTACAAATTACCCAGTGGTCTTCTGTCACAGCAGCAAAGAACAGACTAGGACAGAGATACAGAGACAGGGTCAAATCAGCTTTGGCTGCTGTAGACAAGGGAGTCTCTGGAATAGTCTAAGCCTCAGGTTTCTCGATAATAAACTAAATAACTCATTTGTGATTACCTATGTACACACCGGGCACATAAACCACAAAATTTATCAGCCCTAGGACATATAGGGTTTTGTTATATGACAAGAATTTCATATATTTTGCCTATTTGATAATGGAGAGGATTGGACTTCATGGCTCACACCTATAATTCCAGCAGTTTTGGAGGCCAAGGAGGGAGGCTCAATTGTGGCTAGGTATATGAGACCAGTCTGAGCAGCATAATGAAAGCCCTGTCTCTACAAAAAATAAAAATTAAAAAAAATAGCCAGGTGTGGTGGTGTGTGTACCTGTATAGTCTCTGTGCCTTAGGAGGCTGAGGCAGGAGGATCACTTGTGCTTAGGGATTAGAGGCTCAATGACCTATGGTCATGCTACTGCACTCCAATCCAGGTGACAAAGTGAGACTCTGTCTTTAAAAAAAAAAAAGAAATAACAAATAAAAATAATTATAAAATTTAGGAACTGGAGGCAGAGATGATCATAACTGGCAGAGATAAAATAAAATAGCCAGCAAGGGGCAAACACAGGCTATGAAGAAGAAGAAATTGCCACAGTGCTCGTAAAAACTATTAATTTTAATTAAAAATTAACGTCCAAGTTATGAATAGAGAAATAGATTAATAGTGAGTATGACTATGAAGATGTTTTTTAATTTCAAGAACATTTTGCCTTCCTTCATTTGATAAATGATGATAAAATTCCACTGAAAATCCACAGCGGGATAATAGCTGCTTGATTGTGTCTTAAGTCTAAATTTGATGTGCATATTACTCTAGTATTCATAACACCCAAAATATTAGGCATTGTATTTAACTCTCATTTGTCGATATATTTAAACTACGAGTTTTTCAAGAACACTTCTATTTTAACGTTTTACTCTTTTTATAAGAATGTTGTTTTAGAATTTCAACTCTCCCGCCTCAAAATTTAAGGAGAAGGAAAAATTCCAAAATTATACATCATGGCATGCACGAGAGATCATATTCAACCTATACAGTGAAGTAATAATAAAAGAGCATGAGAAAAATTTGCTCTTACTAATCAAACTATAAACCAGCATAAGGTACGTAACATTGTTTAATAAGACATGCATTTGTTTTCACTCATCAGACTATAAACCAGAATAAATTACACACATTATTTAATCTGACATTTTCTTATAGGCACAAATCTAGAGACGCTAACATTTTAAACGCGAAGCTTGTCAAAATGATTTCCATGTGCTGCTAACCACTTTCAGTACAGTCATCGAAGGATTTTTGAGATTTACAATTACAGCTACTAAATTATTTTAGAAAAGGTGTAGTTTAAATCTATTTCCCTCATTGAATTCTATTGTGTAAATAGTATTACTGATATCACTAAATGTGCCACGCGAGTGTATTACTCGGTACTTTATTGCCAATGTGTAATACAGAGGATGTCAACTTAATCTGGTAGCTGTAATAGTATCATTCATGTGTTACATTTTCATGTGTTATCATGTTAATGTTTAAAATGATACTGTTAAAAATTTTAATAATAAAAATCAATATTAATAACATTTAGATATAATTTCAAATATTTTAAGACCCTTTTAATTTTTCTATAAATATGATTTGATGATCCAAGTTCTTATGTATAGGGTACTATTCTTATGTGGAAAAATGTGTGTTAGACTTCCATGAGTAGAGACTGGCAGAAAGAGAAAATGTAGTGGATAATTAACTGGAACTGGTGGCCATTTAGATGGAATTGAGTGAAGAAGAAAAGGTAAGGCTAAGAGGGTTTAATTATTTTTTTTTTCCTTTCTAGAGATAGAGTCTTACTTTGTCACCCTTGATAGAGTGCCGTAGCTTCACAGCTCACAGTACCCTCCAGCTCTTGGGCTTAGTTGATTCTCTTGCCTCAGCCTCCTGAGTAGCTGGGACTACAGGTGCCCACCACAACGCCTGGCTATTTTTTGTTGCCGTTTGGCCGGGGCTGTGTTTGAACCCACCATCCTCGGTATATGGGGCCGGCGAACTACTCACTGAGCCACAGGCGCTTAAACCCCAGAAGGTTTAAGTCTTTGTGATGGGGATAATGGCAGTGTCATTAATATAATTCAGTGATACTACTTTGGTAGCAGAAACAGTGTAAGAGAAAATAAAGCGAGTTGAAGATGGTTTGGTTTCAGACGTACTTGATTTAAGATAAAAACAGGAAGAAATGTGGCACTAGAGCTTCGAAGAAAGGGCACTCAGATTTGAGAGCCATTTATTGATACTCAGTGGAATATCAAAATTAGACATAGTCTCTAAGGCGAAGCACAAAGAAAATTTGAGGGCTTAAAATAAAATCCTCATGATCATTCACATTTATCGGTCAAGGTAAATCAGCTGGACACAGAGGACAGGAGCAGGATCCCAGAGGCTGTGGAAATCTTGTCCTCACCGGCAAGAGGTGAGAATAAGAACTCCGCGGATGGTTATGTGATTTGCTTAAGTCAATGAAACGTGAGCAGGACTGATGTGCACCGTTTCAAGCAAGAGTTTAAGAACCTTCTTTATGATTTTACCACGCCCTTTTCTAATTTAAGGCTAACGATGTCCCTGAGCCTGGATCTCACGTGTAAAATTACATGGAAGAAAGACCTCGGAGACCCCAAATGGGGCGTGAGTAAAGGATGAAGCCTAGTGGTGAAGGCTGCGGGGGGTGTTGGGCTGTTTGTTTCTGCAGCTGCTCAGGCTGGCGCAGCACATGAGTTCTGCTTTGCTCCTTGACAACAAGCCGCAGGATTAACCACAGTGGGAAGACACGGACTGATGTGGAAAAGTCTGCCCGGTGTTTCTCGGCTGTAATGAGGGAGCTTGGGGCATTTCAGATTAGGGGTATCCAAGCTTTTTTCTTTTCTGCTGTACATTCGAAGGCCACACGTTTTGAGGAGCAAAAGGAAAGGTCCGTGCCTGATCTCTGTGGTATCCGGCACCACTGATAAGCAAAATGGTCTCCAGATAATCCTCACACAGCCCGTGGGCTGCAGGTTCGCTGCCCTTGTGAGGAGTATCGCACCTGGTTAGTATCTTCTATCCCTAAGCACAAACACCTGTGTCACAGATCACTCACCACTAGATTATGAGACCATCACATAGAGTAAAACGAACAAAACAAAAAATGCGTGCTGGGTGGTGACAATCTCCTCTCTGAGAATCCTAGACCAGTTAATGTACAAACTGCAAATGGAGGCTGCCTAGGCAAGTGTGTCTTTACACCCACAGCCCCAGAGTGTAGGAGAGGAACCTTCGACTCTTTGCCTCACCTGCAGCTCTTAGCAAACATTATTGCCTGAGCGACAGTTCTTGAAAACTGAATAAACTAAGATGATTTTGGATTCTGATCTACTCTCCCCAAAAGGACCACAATCTCCTCATTTCCAACCTACAAGTAATTGTATACAGAGCAGAATTTCCCAAGTCTTTGTATAGATGAGCTGAGAAGCTGGGCATCCTTTTGCCTCTATGCTCCATGTACGAACGCACTCTCTCATGGGAGTTTTATTCTCAAGTACAATTCTCCTTTCCCATTGCCCAGCCTAACAAGTAAATAATAAATAGTCGGTTGATTGTTAGGAAGGCCCGGCTTATGGGAGGTATTTAGTGAACCCGCAGTGATGGAACCATGCTACACCATTCCTTCTCCATCCATTCCGGATGTGAATGGCAACGTTGGACAGCTCACAAAATTCCCTGGGCCTTTGTTGGGAGATCACAGAGCGAGCGGGGAGGCAGCTCTGTGCAGGGCCTGTCCCGGTGCTGCTTTCTGTCTGTGGGGCTCATACCGGAGTCTGTGTGTTGTTGCAAGCCAAGCTGCTCCCTTCTCTGCTAATTGGATCACGGCTGGTGAAAGTGCCGGGTTTGTCCTCAGGCGATGTAAAGCACTGAGGCTCCCAGAAGAAAGAGGAATAATCTGTAGTGAGAGAAAGCTGGCAGGAAGACAGGCACAGACATCAGTCTTCTCAAACGCGGAGCCTGGAAGGTGTCATCCTGAGGGATTTGGGTCTAGGATATCAGCACGTTTCATTATGGTTGTTCAAGATCCTCTATCACAGGACTGTGAAGGACAAGCAAACCCACAGACCATCATAGGAAGCAGGATCAAAGGAGCAGGCGGTTAACAGAGCTCGGTCCTTCTACAGAAGGAAGATTCCCCTAAAACACTTCAGCCTGTCTGAATATGACTCAAAACTTTCATTTTGCTGGTCCTGCCAGGATGCTGGCCCTGTGAGCCCACTTGGGTGTATTTCTGATCATTTCACACAGTATATTATTTATCTTAGAAAGAGAATGTTCTAGGACATTAGTGTTGTGATTGCCTAGAAGGAGAACGCTCACTCTCCATCAGGAGCAGGCTATGTGATAGCTTCACTGCTGTAAGCCTTTCTTCTCTGGAAATTGTGTTAAATCTACTTATGAAAAGGTCTCCATCTTAGTTTCTCATTCATCTCCCTCCTGCTACTCAGCACAGCGATGGACCAATTGTTGACCAAAATAACTGTGTGTCAACTAAGTCTTATTCTAAGCATTTATTCCCCTTACCCCAATAATCAGAAATACCAAAAAAAGAAACACACACACACACACATGCACACTTTCCATGGAGGTAACAAGTGCAAGAATATTGTTTGAAATTGCAGCGTTCCCTTCTGTCCTTTACTTGCCTGAGTCTTGATCAAAAGTATGTTCATAGTAAGAAAACGTAAACTATCTTAACTTTCTGGAAGTGTGAGTCACGTTAGAAAAGTTAGGTATTTGGCAGCTGCTGAGAGAAGTCTCTGGTGCTTTGTTAACCGTAGAATACCCAGATACCCAAATCCCCAGCTCCTCAGGCTGGGAGGGGCTGTTTATGTCCTTGAAAAGAGAAGTGATATGGCAGCTGGCTGGACTTTGCCCTCTACCCTCAATCTGACCTGCTGTTTGTTCATTGTCACATATTTTTTCTGTGCTAACCCTGATTTTATTAACTGTATTTTGGCATGCTTTCCTTCAAGGTTATGGCTGGGCTGATGGGACTGATAGTAGTTGAAGGCGTCTGAAAACTCTGCAAACATTCCTTGACTTAGCTGAGATTTCTTCCGGTTGGTTATTGGGAACTATTGAAAACTCTTGGGGATTCTGCGGTGTGTGGAGGACAATTCTTGGAAGAGCTGAAACACTGTCCAAGTCTGACAGCATTGATCAGGTTTTCCCACTCACCACACCTCCTTTCGATCTTACATTTGACCATGAGTCAGAGATATTTATAGGTAAGTTCAATACTCTTTGCTGCTGAAGCTCTGGGTCACTCTCGACAGCTTCTCAGAGACTCATTGTGGAAGATAATGTGTAAAGATAGAAATAACATGGGTTTTGAGATCACAAAAGTCCAGATTCATATTTTTTGTGTTTCCTTAATAAATAAAATGGAAATGATAATATCTCTCTTCCAGAATTATCACGAGCATTAAATGTGCTGTTATATAGGTATTATATGGTACCCAAAAGAAATGACTTCATTATTACTGTTCGTCTTTTTTTTTTTTTTTTTGCAGTATTTTTTTTGGTTTAAACCCACCACCTCCAGTACCTGGGGCCGGCGCCTTGCTCTTTTGAGCCACAGGTGCCGCCATTACTGTTCATCTTTATACTACCATGTTCAAAATATTCAACATAGCTACTTCACCAACAAGATGAATCTTATGTCTATATTCTCTATAGAATATAATGATATCTTAAAATGAAGAGAGGAGATCGCCCTACTAGTGATAAAATAATGGTAAAGTAGTGTTTATCAGAAAAAACTATTCAATAAATACGATAGTATCATCTCTCACAGAAGGACAGGCTTCAACTTCTCTTTACAGAGATAGCTCTACTTTTCATATTATCCCAGCTATCCCTGTCTAGATATTTTTATTTTTTTATGTGGTGACTGTAATACTTGACCAAAAACTACATGATGTTTGTTATGAGATCAAAATAAGAGCTATAAATGGGAAAGCTTTCTGAGCAGTTAAAAGCAATGTACATATAGAAGTTATTCTTCAAATAAAACCTCCTTCACTGCCATCATTAGGGTGAGTTTCCATAGAAATGAAGTCTCCCCCTTTGTGTGGTTTCCTGTGACTATTTTGGTAGAAATGATTCTAAAAAGCTTAAGCAACTTCCTTTCATTACATGGTATGTACGGTGACAGTTTCCTCATAATTCATGAACAAGATTATCTACACGAATCTTTCTAGCTCTCGGTAAGAGGGTGATACTGTCAGAAAAGATTGAAATGTGGAACATCGTTCCCCCCGGCACGTAGCGAGTTCAGACTGCTGAATTGTAATCTTCCTGCCTGTTCTTGCAATTTTTCTGTCAGTGTCCCAAACCTTTTTTATAACAGGCATGCAAAGAAAATGACAATATTTATTTATGACTTCTAATCATCTGCGATGCAACAAGACAACAAAACCTAAAAAAGAAAAAAAAAAATAAAGTAGCAGATATTCCAGGATAGTCCCAGAGTCTCTAAGTTTCTAACTTTTTGCGTGTCTTTGTAATAATAACAGCTAATGCTCATTTAGTATACACTGTGCTAAATATTATGCACATGTGCTTACTCTTATTTAATCCTCACAACCCAGAAAGGGAGACACCCTTACCATCCCCATATTACAGATGAGAAAACTGGGGTCTGGAAGGTCTGTAGACTTATCCAAGGTCAAGGGAAATGTTTGACTGAGAATTCAAGCCAAGCTGATCTGACTCTGTAGCCTAGACTAGTCACCATATACTTGCTGAGAAATATCCAATAATATAGAGAAGTACAGGCAGGTGTTGAAACCAGTGATCAGAGTCACAAAGTTTCAGTTATTGCAATGAAGCCAAAATTAAGGTAAAAAGGAAAGAAATCAAGAGGACGTGAGACACGAAGGGATTGTAAGGATGAGAATTCAGGAAATGAATACTGGTCTTAATGGGAGAAAAATGAAAGCCTGGTCTGAGGATGGTGGGTATAGTAAACAAAGCTGCTCCATCCTTAGGGCCCACATGGACGTCTCTGAGGCTGCTCAGTAAAGAGCAGCTGTCCTCTCTGCTCTCCTCTGCACTGAGTCAGGCAAACCAGTAACACAGGAAGAATCAGAATATCACCTTTACTGCTAATGAGAAGTTGTTTTTCAAGTGTTTTTTAATCCTCAGGGCACTTATGGAAAACGATAGTATTTTTATGGACATTGAAATTAGATGAGGCTTCTTGTGGCCAGGGATGAAGGAACAATGGCAGCCCCAAGATCCCATCCAGCCTCTGCAAGTCCTGAGCCCAGGCATGGAACATCCCCTGGGAAATTCCGTCATAAGGCATCAGCTGGAGGGTGTGGCAGAGTGTCTGAGACAAAACCTGGAAATTATCAGACTTGCCCGCCGATTCCCAGACAGCACTAGACCAAGTCAGGCATCTGATGTATTTCTGCTCCTTTAGGCAGCTAGGCCCCGAAAGCAAAAGAGAGAAGCTGACCCAAGCATGCCTACACCATTCTCCCAAATTTATCTATTAGGTTAAGCACTTTCCTCCCCTCTATGCACAGTAAGTAAAAAGGTAGAGAAACGCCGGGGGCTCGGCGCCTGTGGCTCAATCAGCTAAGGTGCCAGCCACATACATCCAAGGTGGTGGGTTCAATCCCCAGCCCGGGCCCGCCAAACAACAATGATGGCTGCAACCAAAAAATGGCCGGGCATTGTGGTGGGCGCCTGTGGTCCCAGCTACTTGGGAGGCGGAGGTAGGAGACTCGCTTGAGCCCAGGAATTGGAGGTTGCTATGAGCTGTGATGCCATGGCACTCTACCCAGGGGGATAGCTTGAGGCTCCGTCTCAAAAAAAAAAAAAGAGAAACGCCGGGGCGGAGGCTGAAGACCAATTGGGCTCCCTCTACAAGGTCACAACATCAAAAGTGAAGGAAAAACATTTCCTTACGATGTTTAACAGACACATGCAAAAAACTAGACACATAACCAGGGAGATTCTCCATATTGGTTTGAGGGGAAGGAAACTAGGGCTTATCTCCAGCTTGATTTGGGCGCAGGATAGCAGGGAGAGAGACCCCTGCCAGCTGTGAGCATGTGTGCGTTTGCGTAGACACAGGGGTGTGTGTGTGTAGGAAGGGGCGGTGGAAAATGGGGAGCAACTGGGACTATTTATTTCATTTCTGCTTTGACGGTATTTTTCTTTCGTTAGCCGAATGCAGTGAAGTCTTATTTTGCCATTATTATGTGAATGCATGTAAAGAATTCCTTACAAATAAATTAATTTCGATAATTTTGATTTAAACAGTGATCACTTTCAAGGTAAACTTTTTATTATAAGTTTATTTCTGGGCAATGACTGTGTAACCAAGATGCCCGTGTATTCTGATCCAGTAGTCTTTGGAATGAGGAAAGAGAAAATTACTCCCTGCAAGGGCTTTTGCTAAATATTTTACGCCCAATAGTCAGAGAGTTAAGGGATCATTCGGCTACTGATATTCTAAATAATATTGTCTCAAAAGGGTGAATCATTATGTGAGACAGGAATTGTTCATCACTTGTAAAAAAGAAGGCCTAGGTTGGGCAGCGCCTGTGGCTCAAGGAGTAGGGCGCCAGCTCCATATGCCGAGGGTGGCAGATTCAAACCCACCCTGGCCAAAAACTGTAAAAAAAAAAAAAAAAATCGAGGCCCAGGTCTCAAACCTCCATGTTTTACCAATGTAAAATTCTGTTTTACCAATTAATAGGAATAGTCAATAATAAATAGGAAACTAATCTAATTTCCCCCTCCCCCCATCAGGTCCACTAGGGATCAAGTTTTCTCTTAAAAATATTCTGATATTTCCAAGACAAGTAGGTATTTTACTTTCTCTTGGATTTACAGAGTTCGTCATAAACCCAGCTTGCTGCTTCTCATGATGAATGGCAAACTGGGGCCTCTCCAGATCTCACTTCCCCCAGTCACAGGCACTGACTTGTACGAGTCCCACACCTTTCAGGATCTTTCAATCCTCTTGCTGTTGATACAGGTGGTCTCTCCATTTTCTGAATATAGCACCCAACTCTAGGCTACAGAATGTGGCAAGACTGTCTCATCCAGAAGGTTAGTTTCACAGATAAGCACTCACAGTGAACTTGGGAAAAGCTAGAATCGCACTGGGCTGCGTTTGCACCCTGACAGGTGACCGTCAGCACAGAGGAGTGAAAGACCAGGGTCAAGTGATCGGCTACCTTGATGTTTTTCTTCGGAAAATTCGTCTACTCATATGCTCATGGGAAGCCTGAGCTTCCCATGGATGGGTAGATAAGAACCGAAGAATAAAAGAAATCAAGAATTAATGGTTAAATTTCAAGATATGGTCTACAGAAATCTTCATCTGAAAAATTCTCATGCATAATTTTCGCTGTTCCTGATGGCACTTGTGAAGTGGACGCACATGAACATGAAAACAAATCCAGGCACCTTCGGGGTTGTTCCTGGGGAAGTTGGGAAGCTCAGAAATTCAGGCTGCTGTCTGAGTATCGCTCAGAGAGCTGATTCCACCATCAATTAGGGAAAGTACCCACAATGCTTGCCCAGCCTCGTAGATAAAGAGGGATTTATAAAATGGGAAGTTGCCAATTAATAGGTATAAAGTGGGAGTAGTGCCAGATGAGTGAGTTCTCGAGATCTGTCGCCCAGCATCATACCTGTGGTGGAAAGTATTATATTGTGCTCTTAAAACTCTGTGAAGAGGGTATATCTCATGCTAAGTATTCTTACCACAGTAAGTTAGACATAAAAGGATAGAGCGAGTCTGATATTTTCCTTTTAAGCTTGAATTTTTCATTGTTTTTTACTCCCATTTGTGACTCAAAGCTTTGGTCTTTCTTTAAGCCACATGCCAAGAAACTTCTGAGCGGAATGGAAACAAGTGAACCAGAAATGTACTGGGTGAAAGAATATTATTGAGAACGAAACCCTCCCTATGAGCAAACGCGAGTCTGGGCGATAGAAGCCAGACTTTCACCAGCCGCTTCTATTCCTTCTCTTTATATCCTAGATCTTTTGGAGAAAATAATCTTAAATTTCTATTTACTGGTGGCTACAGTGCCCATTAGAGCTTTATCATTACCATAAAGGAAAAAATGTGTTCTCCGGTGTGTCTATCAAGAATGCTATAAATACACACACACACACACACACACACACAGAGGAATCAGTTCATGGCTATAAAATACTGGTGTTTATAGAAATTCACTTTAAGTTAACTCAGCATGAAATCCATATTGAAATCATACCCATTTATTTGCATTTCCTTACTGGGAAAAAAACATCACTGAAGTTCTCACTCTGACTAGTTCCCTGGCTACACACACACACATACACATATATTCCATTCCATTTTAAAAATGTGACATCTCTGATCCTCTTGTCCAGTTGCATTCCTATGGAGTTGTGCTGATTATAAATAATTGTAAGATACTTTATCTCCTTTTGAAAAGTAACAGATTGAGGGGCACCAGAATCTGAGTAAATCAGTATGTCCATGTAATGGCAACATCATGTAAATTTTTTTAAGTTAATTTTTTTGGGAAAAACAGATTGTGACTTATTGGGCTAGTCGACCCCTCAGGCTTTGAGGAGCTGAAGGCATGTCATGTTTTTGAAGGCTTGTGAAGGCTAGTCTGGTGTGGAAAGACCTCCTAGGATCTGGAGTTAAGTAGGAAAATCTCTGGGCGATAGCACTTAACCAGGTACAGTCCATGAACCACTAGTTCCACCAAATGATCATGTAAGTTTTCAGTCATAAAGAGCTTCTGGGTACATTGGTTTGGGAATTGCTAAATTAAACTAAGTTAAATGAGTTTGTTTAATAACATGATTTTCAGACTCTTTAGCGTACGAAGGTATACGACGATCTCTAAATGGACTATAATATGCAATAGTTTTCAAATATTTGGATTTCAGAGCCCTCTCCCCATTTTTAAAGTATTTATCAAAACTTTATCAAAATTATATTCTGCAGAATATAATTAGGGAAGTGTAATAACAAGGCATGAGAGAAGTTAATTATCACAACCACCATGTACCTCACTGTTCGTAAAGGGCTTCCTCCTTTATTAGCTCCTTAGGCCAAATAACTTTGTTCATGGCTATAAAATAGTTAGGGGAAAAATAGTTCAAGGACTTTGAGTGGCTTCCTGAAATCCCATATATTCTGTGATAAAAAGGAAGAGTTTTGAGTTGGCTTTAGGCCAGGGGTCTTTGAACTTTTTAAACAGGGGGCCAGTTTACTGTCCCTCAGACCGTTGGAGGGCTGGACTGTGGGCCCCAGGACGAGTCGGCTGCTAAGCAGGACAGGCAGCGGCGGCAAAAACACCTGGCAGGCCATATAAACGTCATAGGCGGGCTGCATGTGGCCCACGGGCTGTAGTTTGAGGACGCCTGCTCTAGGCCTTCTGATGTTAGTTCAAATATCACTTCACCATACCGTGCTTTAGCAAAGACATCACAACTTCTGTTTCGATTTCTGCCGAGGGATAATTTTAAGTCATATTTCTCAATGGTGGCATCGTTAGGACTTTCTGTGCCAGAGAGTTTCGTGAGTGATATATCTCCAGCCTCTATCTTCTTTTCCCCCAATGAACCTTCTCCCTTTATTATTCCTTCTTTGCCAGATGTCCCAGAAGAAATAAATACGTACTCAAAGAGGGTCATGAAAGGGATTGGATGAGAGATTTACACAATGGGCAGTGAAACACGGAAAGTGGAAAGGGGACGGGCAGTCTCCAGGGCTGGTAGCTGAACGACTGAACAGCTACTTGGCTGGGACAGAGGACCCATCTAGGCAACGGGAAGGAGCCACATGGGTAGAGAAGGGCGGGAACTGAGAGAATAAACATTCTGCTGTTACTCTCCCCACACTTGTTGGTCACATGTTGGTTCCTCAAATTATCCAGAATCAACAGGAATCCAAAAGCCGACAGATCCTGGTGTAGTCTAGACAACTGGTCTCAAATCACTGAAGAGGGTGTCAAGGATCCCACCTGGATCTAAGAAAAAAGCACACTCAGCATCCAGGGCCACTAAAGCAGTCACGCTCTGAGAGCAACATACAGTGGGCTGGGCTTTGAGATTTAACCGCCACCCCTAAGACACACAGGGAGAAAGTCATCAAGAGATACAGAAGCCGCATTGCTCAGTGTCCTGGGACAGCAATCCCCTCTGCAGCAGCTTCGTGAAACAGCACCTCCATCAGAGGAAGGGCATCTCAGAACGGCTTTCCGCTTTTTCTGTTTTTGCCAGAGGAACAAGTGGCCAGCAACAAGGAGCGTGTTATGAGAGCTGCTTCTCATCACCCGCTGAGAATGTATCTTCCTGCTACCAAAGTGACCGTCAACATTCAACTCAGCCTCAGGCCCCTTTTCGGTGTCCAGTCACACCCCAGGTGGGAGATGTTTAGCACACTGAGCGTCAGGGCAGCAGTGAGCCAATTTGCTGTCAGTACCCACGGCCTAATTTACTGAGTTTCGAGAAGCTCTTTATGACTAGAAACTTACATGCCTGGGTTTTTATGCTTCCACATCTCGTTTTTGGTAACTGTGTTCCTGTCGCTGTGCTCTGCCCTCGCCTGAGCAGGAAGAAAAGAGGCAGAGGCACAAGGTGGTAGAAAAGAATAAGAAAGAGAGAGAAGAACCCAGCGGCCAGGTTCTACTTCTCGTATACTTGGGGCTTCTTTTGCAAGTTTTTTAGATGTTCAGACTTTGTGAGTTTCAGAATTAATTAAAGAAAAATTTCTACATTCTGATCATCAAAAGGTTATTAGTGAGATATGGATAGCTATTAAGTTAGTCTAATCAATCAAAAAGGGTACCGGTTCTTTGAGCTGTCAACCTCAAGTTCTATTGACTGACCCTTCACAATATTTCAAGAACTTCAACTTTTGCTATCCTTTGAGATTTATAGGGGTCTAACAAAAACAGATAGCAATTGAAATAGCCAGGTAACTCACAGATACATTTCAGAGACTCGCTGAACTCAGGTACATTTCTGATCGGACCGGATTCTCTTTGAGAATTCTGAAACTGTGTGATGTTACTAGTTGTATGTAACATGGGCGCCTATCTGGGACAGTTTCTGCATCAAATACAGAGCCTTCACCAATGCTTCACACACACAAAAAGGATTCTTATTTGTTTTGCCAAATAATTCACATATTTCTAAACCTGTATAACGAAGCTTTCTTCTTTCTGCTACGGTTTCAAGACCACACTATTCTAAGTACCCTAACACGACCTCTGACCCTCAAATGATGCCTAATTAGACCACCTGTCTAATGCCTGTGGTCTTCCCTGTTGAGGTGGCAAAAGATGAACCCCCCCTCAGGCCAGGGCCAGGGATACTCAGGGGTATCAATTTCAGAACCTGGGTTTCTGGTTTCCCCTGGCAACCACCAGTTCCTCCAAGGTTACAGTGGATAACCAATTAGAGACAGCAAAGTAGGGGGCTGTTAGAATCAAGCACCCTGAAGAGTGACAGATGTCAGAAAGAGGAGAGGCAGAAGGGACAGTAACTGGAAATGTCCAGCAGCCTGCGGCCAGTAAGTGCTGGCCGCGCAGCCCTTAGTTCCACAATCATCCCTGAGGGTATCACTATATTTGAGCCATGCCAAGGGCCCTGAGTCATCAAGAAAAGATTAACTTATGTCAAGAACATTCTGTTTAGTAAGGGAAATTAGTTTGCAATACATTTTAGAAAGATTTCCATCAGAATGATTTTATATGAAAATATATATATATATATGGTATATTTAAATCACTAAGCTTCAGCTATCTGGAAAATTCACATAATGGGAACATTTAATAGTTGAAAATGCTGAATCTAAAATTTCTCTTTTATTTATATCAGGTTAGGGCCCCAGGTGGGTGCTGGGAGGTGCCCAATTGTTATTGGCACGGCAAGTGGTAATGCTGCTTGTTCTGAGATGGAGTTTGCGTGGTCCTTCCACATCACAGGAGTGAAGGTGAAGAGCCACAGCTGGCACCTGAGGGGGGATGGACAGTAAAGGAGGCATTTCACACGTGGGAGTTTCGGCACATATAAAATAAATGACGGGAAGGGAGTAGGTGCACAGCCGAGCAACCTGGTGACTGTTTCCTCAGTTTTCCTCTCTTCCCCTGTCCTCACTTCTAAGACCTACTTTCCTTTCCAAAACCTCTACCAACCCCAGAAGCTGAGGTTTTAACCAGAATTTTACCTTTTTTCTTATCGGCCTCTGGCTAGGTAGGAAGCTGATTTCTCTCTCTTTCTATCTCTCCCTCTGTCTCTCTTACACACTCTCTTCCTCCCAACATCATTCTTTCTGTGCCTTGTTTTTAAAGGTATATTTGGGTAAAATTTAGGATAGGGATGAGTCTGAGATAGCTCCTCTTACAACCTGGGCTGCAGAGTTCTCAAGCTTCAGCAAACAAGAGTGTGCGGGCTGAGTGTGGCGCTGAGGCAGGTCTGTGTCTCCAGGACAGGTGGGGCTTTGCTCGTTCTAATGCTTCTTGGTCAAGCTTTTCATTCTTGACTGAGTACCTCCATCATTTTAGAAAATTTAGGAAATAAAGCTAACCACTGAAAAGTGACAACATAACAACATTTCTTTAAAACAAAGAAAACCAGTCTGCATCCACCCAGCATTAGGTGGGAGTCTCTGCTCAGGGCAGAGTGCAAAGTAAATAGCATAGAAGTGATTAGAATGAAAGAGGCAGAACCATCACTGTTCTCAAACAATGTGAAGGTCCACATGGAAAGCCAAACATAATCCGCAGGCAAACTTATTAAAATTAATAAAAAATACTTTATCAGTGTTCACGAATGTTAAGATCAATGGTCAAAAGTCACCAGTTAGGAGATGGGATTTTCAAGGGGAAAATACACCCATTTCCAGTGAAGTCATAAGATGTAAATTTCCTAACTTTCACAACACACACAAGATTTTTGTGGAAACTATTGTAAGAGTATAAGCTTAAGACCCCAAAGAAGACCTGAATAAATTGAGAGAAATGTGAGGATGCTGCTCATTGCAGAAGCCTCAGTCAGTCATATTAACTTCTCTCACGGCACAATTCCAACTTTAAAAATTCCAACAAAAGTACTTTCATGGAACTGGATAAGCTGATTATAAAATCAATTTAGATGGCCGAAGAGCCACGCATTGTTAAGGCACCCTTGAAATATAAAATCATGCAAGAGACTGACTCCTACCAAATGTCAAGAATTATTTTTAACTATTAAGGTGGAATAGATTCGTAAAAGCCCAGACTAATCGAAGAGCACCACAGAATTAAAACCTGGAAGAGCCATTCCTAAATGAAATGTGAGATAAGAGGGGGCAGCGTTGCGGATAAATGAGAAAATCGTGGCCTATTTAGTACTCGAGAAAATTCCGTATTCTTGAAGAGAAAAATATATTTCTTTTCTCATATCGTACAGAAAAATTACTTCCAGATGGCTTAAAGATTTAAACAAAAATAAAAGACACACAAAGGGGGAGAGAGAGATTTTTCAAAATTAGGGTGGTGTTTTATTTCTAATAGTTTGTGGTGGGTGGGAATAGACATGGGAATCTTCATGTTTCTCTTTGAACAAGACTCTTGCGCACACACACAAGCACACGTCACGTCTCTGGGCCTCGCTTCACTGGGCTTCGCAGATGTGACACTATTACCAGCTGAAGGTTCATGGAAAGTCTGACTTCCGGGAGTCTATTGGATCATTTTCCTACAGCTCACTTCATTTTTCTATGTCACATTGTGGTAATTCTCATAATACATCAGAATTCTTCATTAGTATTATATCTGTTAGAGTGATCTTTGATCTCCGATTTTTAATTTAATTTTTAATTAAAATCATAACTGTACACACTTATGGGGTACAATGTGATGATTTGATAGACAATGTAGAATGCTTAAATCAAACTGATTAACATTGCCGTCCCCTCACTGACTTATTTTTTTGTGGTAGGACATTTAAAATTTATCCTTATCTTTGATAATTGTTTTGGGGCACCTTGACCTATGCCCATATAAGATGGAAAACTTGGACTGTTTGGAAATTATAGAAAAATAGGAAGAAGAAAATTAAAATTACTTTAATCTTAAACTCAATTATTTTTTACTTTCTTCCAGTTTTTCTAAGTTCATATGTAATTGTCCTGATTCTTTTTAAAATTGTCACTATTTTTATGAATATATAATACATACACATCATTAAAAAACACATATATGTGTATTTATAAAGAAGTCTTTTATACCTGTTTGTATAGCCTCCATCAATAACCACACCCAGGTAATCATAATTATTAGGTTCTCATATAGTCTTCTAAAGTTTCTTTTCTTTTTTTTTGAGACAAGAGTCTCAAGCTGTCACCCTGGGTAGAGTGCCGTGGCATCGCAACTCACAGCAACCTCAAACTCTTGGGCTTAAGCCATTCTCTTGCCTCAGCCCCCCAAGTAGTTGGGACTATAGGTGCCCTGCACAATGCCTGGCTATTTTCTGGTTGTAGTTGTCATTGTTGTTTGGCAGGCTGGGGCTGGATTTGAACCCGCCAGCTTGGTGTATGTGGCTGGAGCCCTAGCCACCGAGTTACATTTTTTTTTTCTTTTTTTGACTGTTGTCCAGGCTGGAATGCCATGGCATTAGCCTGTCTCACAGCAACCTTGGGCATGTGGGTTTGGGCGATCAAGACAAAAAAAGAGTTGACAAACTTAATTGATAAATGCTGTGTTGTGTGATTGCACCACCAACCTGCCATTCTTGCCCTCCATCTCTCCCCCTCTCCTGGGGCCTCATTATTCCCTGAGGCTTAAGGCACAACAATATTGAAATTAGGCTAATTAATAACCCTACATGGCCTCCAAGTGTTCCAGTGAAGGGAAGCCTTGTATGTTTCTCATTTTTAAAACTGAACCTAGAAGGGATTAAGCTTGGTGGGGGAGTCATGTAAGCAAAGGCGGCTGAGAGCCAGGCTCCTTGCACCATTAGCCAAGTTTCCTGCCTACACAGGAAAAGTTCTTGAAGGAAATTAAAAGTGCTCCTCCAGGGAACATGTGAATGATAAGAAAGTGAAACATCTTTATTGCTGACATGAAGGAAGTTTTAGTGGTCTGGATAGAAGATCAAACCAGCCATAACTTTCCCGTAACCCAAAGCCTAATACAGAGCAAGACTCTAACCCTCAATTCTAAGGGTGAGAAAGATAAGGAAGCTACAAGAGAAAAGTGTGAAGATAGCAGGGGTTACCTCATGAGGTTTAAAGAAAGAAGCCACCTCCACAACATAAAAATTCAAAATGGGGCAGCACCTGTGGCTCAGTGGGTAGGGCGCTGGCTCCATATACTGAGGGTGGCGGGTTCAAACCCAGACTAGGCCAAACTGCAACAACAAATAGCCAGGCATTGCGGCGGGTGCTTATAGTCCCAGCTATTTGGGAGGCTGAGGCAAGAGAATCTCCTAAGCCCAGGAGTTGGAGGTTGCTATGAGCTGTGACGACACGGTACTACCGAGGGTGACAAAGTGAAACTCTGTTTCAAAATAAATAAATAAATAATAAAATAAAAATTCAAGGTGAAATAGCAAGTGCTGATGTAGAAACTATAGCTAGTGGCTCGGCGCCTGTGGCTCAAGTGGCTAAGGCGCCAGCCACATACACCTAAGGTGGCGGGTTCGAATCCAGCCCCAGCCCGCCAAACAACAATGATGGCTGCAACCAAAAAAAAAAAATAGTTGTGGCGGGCACCTGTGGTCCCAGCTACTTGGGAGGCAGAGGCAGGAGACTCGCTTGAGCCCAGGAGTTGGAGATTGCTGTGAGTGATGCCACAGCACTCTACCTAGGGGGACAGCTTGAGACTCTGTCTCAAAAAAAAAAAAAAAAAAAAAGAAAAAGAAACTATAGCTAGTTATACAGAACACCTAGCTAAGATAACTGATGCAGGTGGCTATGTTAAACAACAGATTTTCAATACAGATGAAACAGCCTTCTATTGGAAGAATATGCCATCTAGGAATGTCAGAGCTTGAGAGAAGTCCATGCCTAGCTTCAAAGCTTCAAAGCACAGGCTGATTCTCTTGATAAGGGTCAATGCAGCTGGCAACTTTAAGTTGAAGCCAATGCTCATTAAACACTCTCAAAATCTGAGGGCCCTTAAGATTTATGCTAAATCTACTCTGTGCTATAAATATGTAACAACAGGCTCCACACCTGTAGCTCAGCGGTTAGGGCGCCAGCCATATACACCAGAGCTGGTGGGTTTGAATCCAGCCTGGGCCTGCCAAACAACAATGACAACTACAACAAAAAAATAGCCAGGCACTGTAGCAGGCGCCTGTAGTCCCAGCTACTTGGGAGGTTGAGGCAAGAGAATTGCTTAAGCCCAAAAGAGTTTGAGATAGCTGTGAGCTGTGATGCCATGGCACTCTACTGAGGGCAACATAGTGAGACTTTGTCTCAAAAACAAAAACAAAAATAAAATGG
>CAUYQV010013682.1:0-60298 GCA_963574575.1 Galagoides demidoff
TAGCTGGGACCACAGGCACCCGCCACAACGCCCGGCCATTTTTTGGTTGCAGCCATCATTGTTGTTTGGCGGGCCCGGGCTGGGGATTCGAACCCGCCACCTTAGGTGTACGTGGCTGGCGCCTTAGCCAATTGAGCCACAGGTGCCAAGCCAACTCCAGTAATTTTCAAAGAACAAACAACTGCTTCTTTTAAGGACAGCCATAAGGCAGGGTGGTGCAGTAGCACTCTGGGAGGCTGAGGGGATGGATCACTTGAGCTCAGGAGTTCAAGACCAGCCTAAAGCAAAGAGTGAAACCCCATCTCTACTTAAACTAGAAAAATTAGCCAGGTGTGTGGCAGGTATCTGTAGTCCCAGCTACTCAGGAGGCTGAGATAAAGAGGATTTCTTAAGCCCAGGAATTTGAGGTTGCTGTGAGCTAGGATGCCATGGCGCTCTACCCAGAGTGACAAAGTGAGATTCTGTCTCAATGAAATAAAAATAAAATACAAACCAAGGAGAACCATAACTGAAGGATAGTATGAACTAGCTTTCAACTTAACAGAACAACTTCATGCAATACTTAAAAGGAAAATATATATTATTATTTAATTGCTTTGAATGAATCAACTGATGCTACTGACTTGTTGCAAGTTTTACACTTCATTTGCGTCATAACAGAATATTTCCTTTTCTATGAAAAGTTACTCACTTTGGACATTCTTTCAAACAAAATATGGGGAATATATCTTCAACAACTTTCAAGATAAATATCGTGAAGTCAGATTGAATTTGGTAAATTTAGCAAGTGTATGTATAGACAGTGCACCTTCCATGACAGGAAAACATGAAGGGTTTACTGCACAGTTAAAAAAATAATGAGTTAACAGATCCAGATGCTCTCATTTCAAGGTATCTTACACCAGCAAAATCTCTGTGCTAAAACTACTATTCTAATTAACACTTTTTACAAATTATAATTATTTTTAACTATATTCATGACAATGCAAAGGGCATCATCAATTTTGTAACAAGCTAAAGTTGAAAGACAGGGTATTCAGGGTGGAATCCCTCTATCATTCTAAAGCAGCAGTTCTCAACCTGTGGGTCACGACCCCTTTGGGGGTGGAATGACCCTTTCACAGGGGTTGCCTACGACCATCCCGCATATCAGATATTTACATTATGCTTCATAACAGTAGCAAAATTGCAGTTATGAAGTAGCAATGAAAATAATTTTATGATTGGGGGGTCACCACAACATAAAGAACTATATTAAAGGGTCGCAGCATTAGGAAGGTTGAGAACCACTGTTCTAAAGTATATTGGCTATCACAGGGACAGGTGTTAGCCAAAATCTTATCTCTGTGAGAACAGATAGTTAAATTTTTTGAAGAACAGAACCAACAATGTGAATTATTGAAAGAAGATTTCTGCGGGAATGCAACCTTTCTGTGTGATATCACATCAAATGAAAATGACTTGAATATTTCTTTGTAAGGTAAAAACATGTGTCAAAAAAATTCAAGCATTTCAAAAAAAGCTATCTTTTTTCAAAACACTTCTTTAAAAGGAAATTTTGGATGAACATTTTCCCCAGTTAGCCAAGGGTATTGATGAGCCAGATAAAATGTGTATGTGTCTGCAAATCATTTGAAGACTATTAATTGGAGAATACAATGAAAGGTACCCTGACTTTGAGAATCATGACATTAATTTTCACATAAATTAGATTTAATTTTGACCAAAGTACATTACTTAAAGATTAATTTTTAATTCAACTTGTTAATATGTTGTTTAGGATATTGCATCCTCATTTATAAGTGAAATATGTTTGTAATTTCTCCTTTACAATAATATATTTTCTCCAATTTTAATATCAGGTGTATCCAGATGAAGTAGAATAATTTTGAAGTATTTCTTCTTTTTCTATTGTCTATATGATTTGGCATAATCTATGTCTTGAAATTATCTTTTACCTTTATTTGTGAATGTTGGTTGTCTATTTTTTGAGACTTTGGGAAAAAAAAAAGAAGAAGAAGTTAACTGATGACTCTATACTGAACCTCAGAGTCAGAGCATTCAATAGTAGACATGCTCTTATTTGACAATGTGAATGTTACTTTCTTTGCATTACTATCATTATTGCTTAATATTTTGATGCAGCAATCATCTGATTTCTTTTCTGAATGTATTTATCTTTGTGTGTTCTTTACGAGGTTTTTGTTTCTAGTCTTTATCTTAAACGTTGTTGTTATTATTAAATGTTAAGCCTTTTTAACTTTGTGAAGGCAAAAAGTGGAAACCTAATAAACACATGTATATGTAAAAATTAAGTAAATAAAATTCAAGAAGGGAGAACCATGGCATCAAACTCAAATGAGCATTTTAGCCTCACCTCGTTGATATCAACAAGACTCCTAAAGAACTACTGGTAGTATTGATTGAGCTCTCAGTAGATGACATTTTAAAGTGATTATTTGATGCCGAGAAAGATCTGATTGAAACATGGAAAAATGCAGTTAGAATACGCATGCCTTCAGTAACCAACAAGCCTGAAAATCGCCTTCTTTATGCTGTGAATCTACATTCTCCTGCCTTACCCAAATCAAGATACCCTTGAGGTCACAAATGACTGATAGCCATCTAGAAGAGCTTCTGAAACTGTGGACCTCCATGCTGCAACCAAATATTCAAATGCTTCCCAACAAAAAGCAGACACCACAAAGTCATTAAAAAGTTAACTTTAAAATGAACAGTTTTCGTATTTTGAAATTATTAAGTGCATCGTAGTTAGATTTTTTAATAAAATAATGTACAATGTTAAGCATATCTAACTGAAGTTTCTTGAATGCAGCCTTATTTGATTTAGCTGAATTAATGCAGCCTTCCAACATGAAGAGGTCCCCTCCCACCCCGCCCAGGGGCTGGATGCAATCAGTGCTTCAATTCTCCTCTCCTCACTCAAGCCCACGCACCTTTCACAGAGGAAACCAGATGCTGGCAAATCCTATGTGCAGCTGACAGCATGGAATAGCATTGCATGGACTGGATGATACTATGATATCATCTGAGCCTCCATCCCTAAGCCGATTGCTCTTCTTACCCGACATCCAGGAGGTCCATTTCCCTCCTATATCACACAGACCAAACGTGTGAAACTAATAATGTCCAGATCAGTGAGAGTTTCAGGGAGTCACAGACAAGCTCTCAGGGTGGCAGCTACCCTAGAGAGGAAGATAACCTCACAGAAAGGCCGGTATGACTTGGCTCAGGCAGCCTTGTGTTAATTCACAGCCCAGGCCACCAACACTCAGAGGTTGCAGCCTGGTCCTGGTGAAGTCTGAATGCTCCCCTGAATCCATCCGATGTTTATTTATAGACTTTCGGTTCCTTCAGAGGCACTGCCACCTGGCAGGGAGGCCAGATTCAGAAGTTGTTAAATCTAAATACATGTGTCCCCTCTCCCCCACTGTCTCCAACTTCAACATTCAGAGATGTGATCCTTGACCTTCAGACTGGCAGAATGAGTAAAACTTCAGCTACCCTCCCCAGCAGAAGTACACACTCTCCAGGTGTTTGTGTCCTTTTCTGTTGTAACTTTGCCCTCTGGCTTCCCTTCCAGTTTCCTCTGCTCAGCTAGCCTTGGCCTCTTCCCAGTCTCCCTGTGGGATTGCTAATGTTTGTGCAGGAGCATTCCCGCCACCTGGAGTCATCTCTCTGTATCTTTCCTCTTTGTTTCATTTCAGTTCACAGCAGGGCGTCACAATTTTCTCTCTTTCTATTAATAAAAATTAAGCAATCAATTTCCTTCCCCTCCATTACACCTAATTCCCTCTGTAACTCAATTATTATTGCAACTCTGGCAAGTGCTTTGCAAGGCAGATGGCAGGAAAGACGTTGCCAAAATAAAGGGCATTGTTTGCAGAAGAATATTGTTTACATGGAGGTGATGACACTTTCCTTCCAAGGATAGATTATTTTTCTAAAATCAAATTCATGTAACTCTATTAATATAATACGTTTATGCAAATGCTGCCAATATAAACTCGTGTAATAAACTATAGCAACCGCTGAAAATACTTTATATATACACACATATATTCAGAGGGTGGGGGACGTTAGGATAAACATATATATGGCTTTTTATTCCTAGAACAACAACAGCAAGCAATGCACTGCATTTTTTGAGTTCTAAAATATCTCATGCGTAAAGGTGTTCTGGGTTCTCTGCATCATTACTTGTTGCAGTGCGGAGCAAGCCTGGTAGATTAGAGCTTGGTCCTTTGTAGTGATACTGGGTCCCAGCTCAGAAGTGAACTCCAATTGATTGACTGATTGATTGCTGATGATTGCCTATGCTGGGGTGGGTGGGAGAGGAGAGAGGACCAGTATCCTCTGTCGTATTCCTGACTCCTGGGGATGGCCAGAGAGGGGAAAGGCTGTCAGCCCTGGGTGATATTTTTGCCCGAAAGGGAGGCTCTGCAGAGGTTCTGTGGTTTATTTCCGTATGACACTGGATGGGACCACGCAATGGAGAGGCTGTTTTCTACAAGACAGGTATACAATCCCCTTATTTTATAGTTGCACTGCATTTAGAACACTTTCTGCTCTAATTGTAGAACCACCTTCATTTCTCCTTCTCCTTGTCATCCTGGGTCACTGCCTCTAGCAATTTGATTCTCCCAAACTCAGAGGGGCGTCCCTGAACTATGGGTCTGAGAACCGAGACTCGCCAGGGTAAGGGTTTCATACCACATCTCCCTGCCGGTAAGAAAACCTGGACATCTGTGTCCTATTAAGTTCCAGAGTAAATGCAAACTTATCAGGACACATGAGGCAGGAGTGTATGGCCAGGATTTTCCTTCTCCTAAAATAACTTGGATAAGAATTACGTGAGTGATTAACAGGCTGAAATGTAAAAAGAGTAAGTTGTCTTTGTATAATACTTTTACCAAATTACAATGCCGTAGGAAAACAAATTCACTGTTGAAAACCCCAGGAAATATAAGCAAGCATAATTAATCAAATAAAATCATCTCTTATTCCACTGGATGGATTCCATGAAAACAGCCATTGATATCCTAGTGTATTGCAACCGTTTTTTTATTTATATGTGCTTCTAAAAATGTGATTAGCCGTATGTATTCTGTAGCAACCTTTTTTCTTCAATACTATATTTCAAATGTTGCCATGTTATTGAATACACTTCAATAGCATATTTAACGACTACAAAATAATACTGTTACGTGGATATTCCATAATTTCTTTTAAACAATTCCCTATGGTTTACATGTAGAGGATTTCTGAAGGTGAAGTAATTATGCATGCTGGGACTAACTTTCTTATTGCCAAGACTTTGTCTATATCACAATTATTATCGTAGGACAAATCGCCAGAGGCGGAACTGCTGAGTCAAAGATTATTCAAAATTTTAAAGATTTTGATATCTCTTGCCAACATGACTTCCTGAAAGGCTACATGAGAACTTGCAGATGATAGTTTTTTGAGGCGATGTAATATGACCTTTCATTCAAGATGCGGAAAGATGCTGTATGCACATCGATTTTGTGTGTATTCTGTTCAGCTAGACGCCCTAAGCACTGTTTTCTAAGAGCAATCAGTAAGTGTTACCCTTTCAGGGCACCAGTTTTTGAAGCTCATCAGTTATTTTGAAAGTGTTCCTCATTTATACAGCTGTTATCATACTTAGCATTACAAATCAGTGGCCCTGGGCTTGCAGTGAAATTCAGATGTCTGCTTGCTTAGAGTCATTTTCATAATTTATTTGAAGAATTTTGCTCAATATTCATAAAGCCAAATGTTCAGATAGTTTATTTGCCTGGCTATTATGGCCCTGTCATTGCATGGGAGGCCCCAGCATCTGAGGCAGGACCACGTTGGCGCCCCAGCTCTGCGGAGCACAATACAGGTAACGTCGCTTTGGCTCCACTCCCAAAACCACAGCACACAGATGGCAGACAACAAAAGGCCTGAGTGGCCCGCCACGTTTCAGCTGTCCTCCCAGCCTTCTCCCCAACCCTCTTGGGCCCTCTCCTCTCCCCCGCTCCATTCCCCTCCAGAGAGCACCTCGGCCACTCTCCCACTGACAAAAGGCCCCCAATGTTGGTCTAATATGATAAAGCTGAGAAGGGAGCCATTTAATGTCACTCGGTCCTCTCGTTAGGTGTTGTCTTCGCCCTCCTCTTCAAATGCCAGGGAAATAAAGTCCATCTAGGTGCCAATAAATCCTTCCCCTAGAGCGGTTGCTATAGTGACCTACAGTGATGAATTAAACAGCAAACCATTCAGTCAGAAGGTGTTGGCTCGGAAACTGCCCTGCGTGGTGCACCACCTTCTTTTGAAACTAGATTGTTCTCTGTGACCCAGCATCTATTTTCTATTTCTGGGTTTCGGGCACAATCCTTTGTTAAGGTATTTGATTTACTATGGAATTAAGACTCCCAGAGGGCAGAAGAAGAGGTGGGGTGGAGAATAGCTGAAAGACTGGAAAAATATGACAAATACACAAGGATGATTTTTTGAAAAGGAGCAGGAGGGAGAGAAAAAAGCTTAAATAGAACCAATTCATTCCAACCCAGGTGCAGAGGACTAATGTAAATTCTGCGCTCGGCGAGAGGGTAAAACAAAATCAGCTCTATCTCATGTCGGGCTGGTTTAAAATAAACCTCATGCTATTATTAATATAATCCCTGCTTTGTAAGCCATGACATTTAACCAGGTAATTAAATAATAATTGAATAAGTCTGCGAGGCATAAAACCAGGCAGAAAGGCGCATTCCCCCGAGGCGATTTTTATCAAATATTGACTTACTCTTCAATATTAATGGTGGGAGTTGAATGTTATATTTTATATTTACATACTAACCTTGTTTGAAAGACCCTTTGTGATTTATGGGTTCTCAAGTTACACATGTGACTTGAATTAAAAGCACAAATTAAAATCCAAGGGACGGGGAAGGTGCAAATGTCAGGTGTGGGGTGGGGGGGACCAACCTTCACTGCAGTCAGTCCTGTCTCTGCAGGGCCCTCTCACCTATCGTGGGCTTCAGATACACCCTTTAAACACTCCAACTGTCCTTACTCTTTATTACAAAGACACTCTGAGCTGGAAGAAATGGAGCTCCCTTTTTGAGCAAACTCCCTTCCTTTCGCAGACTCCCCTGGGAGCAGCAGATGGAGAAGGCATGGTACTCCAAACCAAAGTGAACCACGGGCCCTTGCCTCAAAAACGCATGTGCCTGCATATGTACATAGTTTATTCTAAATCTTACTGATATAAAAAACATGTAGCACACCGTTGGAGAACAATAAAATACTCGATATTCTTTTTTTTTTCTTCTGAATTTCATATAGCCAATTTATTCTCACAGAATGCTTTCTGCTGAACTCTT
This sequence comes from Galagoides demidoff, assembly GCA_963574575.1. NCBI lineage: Eukaryota > Metazoa > Chordata > Mammalia > Primates > Galagidae > Galagoides > Galagoides demidoff. Next base: position 7,395 of record CAUYQV010013682.1, read on the forward strand.
AGATTTACAGTCAACCCACAGAAAAAGCCAATTTATCAATGGCTGGCAATTGACAAATGAGTATAGTTCCTCCGTGAATGTTGTTCTTCCCTTCTGTTTAAGTGGGATGAAAATAAAACAACAGAGATGGTTTGGAACATCATTCAAGTTAACAATGTGAGAGGCCTTTTTGCTGAATCCGATGATGACTTTGCCACTTCTGAAAGAATATTCTCTTGTGTCATGGCCACAGACACGACATACTTGTAAGTTTCATTTGCATTACTAACATTTTATTTTTATTGCATACATAATTCTCAACAGTCAAAAAAGCAGGACGATAAGCCCTGGTTTGTAATATTAGCAATTTCTCCTCCTCAATCTCCTGGCAGATTTCAAACCACCAACCGTATCACTAAACACAGAACTGGGAAGATGTGAGCAGGTAGCACGCCAGTCTAGGGTATTTCCACCATGCAGATACAGAAAAAGTAAGTAACCTCAAGAACATAGATAACATAATAAAAAAAGAACATAGATAACAATTTTACTAAAATATAGTAAAATAATTCAAGAATAATGAGTTTTGAATGTTTATTAACTTTACTTTTAACATGACTTCATTAATGATTTAATTTTAGTAATTTCTGTGTTTAACAGTCATCTTGCAAAATTTCTGAAAAGGCAACAATTTTGGCTTTTGGGGGGTAGCAAGAACTGGCTCTAGCAACCCTAATGCACCCTGATCCCTCTTGCATCCACCTCAGTCTGCAGCCTGTGTCCCTGGCCCTGCCAAAGCACACTCCTGGTGTTCTCTGCCACCTTGCACTGTGGTGGCTTCCGCCAACAAGCACAGCAACACCTATCGGTGACCAGGCACCTCCCCTGTGTCGTGCATCTTGAATGCCCAGCCAGACTCTGGGGCTGTGGCCCCAGGTAGCCTCTCAGCTGTTCCACACTCCACCTGGCCATGCCTTGAATTGCCACAGCCTGCAAAAGTGCTCTCCATGCAGTAAGCACCCTGTCCTTCCAGCCTTGTCCTGCCCTCCCTCCCTGCCTGACACCAAGCCCCACTCCATTCTTCCTGGGTTCCTTCCTACTAACCATGCCAGCTCTGTTCTCTCAACAATCAGGGAATTGGAAAGAATCCCTAGTTATTTTTCCTGCTTTAGCCCTTGAGTGCTATACTTTGGGACAGCTGGAATCTGCTATTCTCTCACTTCCTCTCCAGGGCATCCATTACCTGGTTTGGGGCACTTATTGTTACATTGCCCTCCCCATCCCCCATTTCCATTGGAGATACACTGTTTAACCACTTCCAGATGACGAGGTTAGAGACAACTAGCTCACTTTCTACCAGGTGTATAATCCAGTGACATTCCCAGACTCCCCCTGGGAGTGCAATAGGGGAAGAAAATGGTTGAAGACAACCATCCCTATATTAGGCCAAACTCCTTTGGTTACAAACAGCTGACTTAAGCAAGAAGACAAAAGGGATACATTGGTTCATATTTAGGACGTCCAGAATTGAAGTTGACAACAGCCCAACCCGTATTCAAGGATTCAAATGAAAACGATGTAGGGACTTTCTCTCTCATCTCATTATCTCTTCCTTTTATCTGTTGGCCTCATTCTTTCTTCCTGCAACTAAGTTTCCCACAGGGCTGGGAATTCTCTAGGCTGACATAGTGTCACTCAGCAACCACAGTGGAGATTGCATCTATCCTTCCCTATACAGAGATCAGCAGGGTCTGAGCTGGCACTGCACGGGTCATGTGACCAAGCCAGCCCAATCACCGGTGCTGTAATGACTCAGTTGGTAGCAGGAGAAGCAGGACCGGACAGCAGAAGCTGCCAATACTCCAATACTATCCCCTTACCTTACCTCCTTTGCTGTTCACCTGCTACACATCCAAGTAGTGGCCCCTGTGTCTCTTTGCCCAAAGGCTCTGCTTTGTATGCAAGATAGGCTACCAGTTCCCAGGATCAGCCCTCAACCAGGGGGATAATGTACAAACCCCCAGTTCTCTTGCCCCTCATATGGGCTAACTCCAAGTCTCATCCTTCCCAATGTTGCCTAGCCTCCCCGCCACCCCAATACGGCTCCATGCCTATAGTGGCAGCCAGCCTATTGACACAGCCCTTATTGCATTCCTTCCCGCTGTATCTCAGGCCTCCACTTTTCCCCCAGTGTCTGAATGTACCTGAATCCTCGCCTCAGGGTCTGTTCCTGGGAAAGCTCAAACGAAGAGCATTTAACCCTGAGTCCAGTCCCTCTAGGGCCGTGTGGAGTGGGTGAGGCACTCCCCCAGGGAAGGAAGTCTCTGGGCAGTGTGAAGCCACCGAGCCCTGTGGCCTCAGCAACCACTTCTACTCTTTCTCTGCTGCTTCTAGAGTTGGGAGATCGGACCCCACTTCCAAGATGCCCACGGTCACTTTGTCTTTTTGTCCTGGCAACCCAGGCACCTAAACAAGTGTCTTCCAATCAGTTAGTCTCCACTTGCCTCTGCCTGTCACAGACACCCTGAAGCCAGGAGAGGCTGAGCTACTCGCCCACAGAGACCTCTTGCTCGCTTATTCTTTTTTGAAATTTCAGACGATAAAGGAATTGCTTGATTTTTCAGATTTCCTAAAGGATAGTTTTAGGATATAAGTAAATACACAGAGAAAATTTTATAACAAACGGCTATTTAGGAAATGTATCTCTGAGCACTGCTTTTCCTCTTACTTTGCCCTGCGACTCTAAAAGATATGCCCAAATTGTTAGTAAACTGAGACTTATTGGTAAACTGAGGGCAATATACACATATTTGCCCCTCTGTGTTCTATGGAAGACCCTCGATTTTTCTTAGATTTTGATTTCTGCTTGCTCTTTCCAGAGATTCAAAATAATTCATAGTTTTTTTAAACATGCAAAAGTTTCCACCAAAATTCCTTTCAAGTGTCATCAGCATTTCTTAGAGAAAGCAAAGCCCAAAGCAATAAAAACCTAGCCCAACCTGTGCCTTAACTTTGGGTGATTTTCCCCATTTCTATGCCTCTGGCCTTTGATACCGCATGATATCCTACATTGATTAAAAGGAATTCAGGAATTTTCTGTGTACATGCCAAGTTCAGGGAAACTGTCCCCTGCAGGACATGGCATTGTTCACCGCTCTTAAAGGTCAGTCTCATGTGATGTTGAGCCACACGTGTCCCAGGATGGTCACCTTTTAGCTAGATACAATAGGTGCCATTGGTAATGTAATCACTTTTCTATTAGCTTTGTTTATCTGCTGTTGTTGGGGTCAGTTATATTCCACATTGGTGGATGAAAAATGTTACCTTCAAAAAATTTTAAACTTAAAACAATTACAAACATATTTTTGGAAAGTATTTTTAAAATGGCTTGTATTTTTCTGTGCCCGGAAAAGAGAACAACGAATGCATTTTGTTTTTTACGTAGTTTGGTATCTTGATGGTTTAGGTTTAGTGTTATATGATAAATAGCCATCCTCATTATCATTATCTAAGCTGTAAGAAAACGATGTCATCAAGAACTTTCAAAGTAGGTAGAATTGGGTGAAGCTCCCTATAACTGGTCTTAGAACAGTGTGCTTAGTGAGGTCCCCTCTTTCTATCACCTCTCCTATTTCCTTCCCTCTCATCCTTGTACTCCTCTCATCTTCCAAACCAATGGAGCTTATGTAGAATTATGTTTACAACAGGATTGCATGAGCTCTGAGCAAGGGCGCAAGGGTCTTGTCCATGATTTGTTCCAAAAAGTTTTAGTGCGTGCACTATGCAACGTGAGTATTTAGGTACTGAAAGCTTCTCTCAATTCTTTCTGGTTTCTTATTAGTGTATTATTATTGTGCCAGATAGTTCAAGTTGTGGGACAATAGCCCCTGGATAATTAAGTCTCATTTACTTTGATTCAGATAAATATACTTTGTAAGGGAACCAGTTCCCATTCTAGCCCCCAGGAAAAGTGACACATGACATAAATGGGTCTTAATGAATTTCTGCTTAACATTGGAAAGGACTTTGCAGGATAGTGATGAGAAGAAGCTACCTTGGGTCCAGCTCTGCTGGTGGTGCATTCTGAGTTGGTTTAGCGACAAGCATTGATTCCAGGTACATTAAAGAAACAAAAGCCCTACCCCAACTATGTCGGGGCTGCAGCTTAGAAAACAGGATCAGAGCTGATACCCAAACCATACTCTTTAGATTTTCCCATTTGAGAGGACAGCCTGGCAGCTGCCACCTGGTCAATCTCTTCATTTTTAGCACTTGGAAAAAGGCAGCCTGCCAACTGGCCACCTGAGGCTGTTTTTCTTTGTCGACTTGGTCACTGATTTTTTTTTTTTTTCCATTTGTTTGGTTTTTCTCATGTGCTCAAGTTTGGCCAAAAGGAAAAAAAAAAATCTTCAGCTAATCCAAGTGATCACGCTGTGTGCATAGGAAAGAGAAAAACTGAATCTTTTTTTCTGGCTGCCTTACTGACTGCCATAAATTGTCCTCCAACATGCATAGGGAGAGGAGAGCCAGAATTTCCATAGAAGGACTCCAACCCGGGAAATCTGGACGTGCCTCATTTTTTAGAACTGCTCTCTGGTTTTTAGGCCCCCCCCTGCCAACTCCACACTCATGGAAGAAATTTTACTTCTTATAGTTGTTTTTAAGGAGACACTGTTGACTTCAGGCAGAAGCTAGAATGCAATATAAGGACCCAGAAGTGAGCGGAAGTTCTAAGACATGAGGCAAAAGTGAAGGAGCCCACACATTTTCAGTTACCAAGTCAAAAAATAAAAGCCTCTTGAAAATAGGTTTGAAACCACACATGACATCTCTTTCTTCAAATCATTTACCTGTTAGTAATTACAAGCAATCTCCCCCCTTCTAGAAAGTATGCAGTTTAATCCTACAATCTAAGATTTTAAGGTTTTAATTATGGAAAGGCAAGGGGAAGGAAGGAGATCTCAGGCTCTTATCCCCACCCCCCTCCACTGCACCTAAGCTGCAGAGAGGCGCTCACTACTTCAGTCAAAAGAGAGGCAAAGACTCCCTGGCTAGCTCATGAATTCATAAGACTTCTTGGTGCTTCAAAATGTGCAACTTTCCCATGAGGGCTTAGGAAGAGAAAGGGCTCCCAACTTCTCTGCAAATGCAATTAAGTTGTCAAAAACAAATGCCAGTTCTGGATTAGGACAATAAATCTTTCATCTGGGTCTACTCTACATCGTGGAGCGGGAAAGGGGCCTCCCAGCCAGCGAGCAGCTGGAGTCAGGTCCAGTGGCCTTTGAGCATAGCTCACCTTCAGTTCTTTTGGGGCCGGAAGTGGAGTCAGAGAGATGGACCCGAGTTTCCACCTGCCTTACAGCAGGGCAGAGATCTGGGTGAGCTGTGAAAAGCTTTGCTCCCATGTTTGTTTCCAAACACAATTTTCCCGTTACAGGTTACAATATATTTTTGCTAAGTCCTATAGCAATATAAGTGGAATGTTAAACTTTTACATTAAGAAAAGTTCTTATGTGGTCCAGAAGAAATGGGAGCTAAAATCTGGTCAGGAAATGAGTTAATTGCATTTACATTTACATAATGATTAGTATTGAAGGCTGTCAGTTTTACAGTCAATGTTCCTTTTGAGTATATTGCCTTTCACATATATAGAGGGTGCCCCTGGTAATTGCAGAAGTCAAGATACAATATACAGGATAACAAAAGTTATTGATATATATATTATTATAATTTTAATACAATTTTTTCCTTTTTAAAATGTGTATACATTTTTTGGCACCCTCTGTATGTATTAATTATATAGTTCCTAGCAGAGGTTGGGGCTCTTTATGGCTTCAAATAACACATACTTTTCAAAAAGACAGAAGGCCCGTATAAATTAACAAGGAGTTCATAGTGACATTGCAAAACTGAATTCAAATGAATGGATTTTGAATAATTTTTATTCCCTTTCAAATATGATATTTTGCTTCTAAGCACAATATAGATGCTAAAGCCTTCTAGCAAATATTATTTTATATTATAGGTGTGTGTTTATGTCAATAAATGGGATCTTTAACATGATATCCATTTCCTAGCCGGGTGTGGTGGCTCAGGTGGGTGCCAGTCACATGCACCAGAGGCTGGTGGGTTCAAATCCAACCCGGGCCTGCCAAACAACAATGACAACTACAACAAAAAATAGCCAGGTGTTGGGGTGGGTGCCTGTGGTCTCCGCTACTTGGGAGGCTGAGGCAAGAGAATTGTTTAAGCCCAAGAGTTTGAGGTTGCTGTGAGCTGTGACACCACAGCACTCTACCAGGGTGACAGCTTGAGACTCTGTCTCAAAAACAAACAGACAAACAAAAATCCCAAAACAAAACATGATATCCATTTCTTTCTTATTGATTCATGGCAAATCTTAACTGTGATAATTCTGAAATCAAATCATTTAGCACTGAGTTAGACTGTTTCTATGGAGAACAAAGTGAAGAGAATATTTATCAGAGAATCTTCAGTTTCTTTTCAGCATGGGTTGAAGCCAAATCCAATTCCAAATCCAAGTATTATTTGGGATCTAGAATGAGTTTTCTAGAACAAATAAATTAAATAATTATCAAGTGATTATGTAAAAGTTTTGTCAACCAAAATCTCAAAGCCATTTGCCTTTTCAATGCCAGAACAACTGGGGTGGAATTTCAGAGCTTCAGTACTGTCTTAGTAGGCTAGTCACGGTAGCTCAGGCCTGTAACCCTAGCACTCTGGGAGGCTGAGGCAGGTGGGTCACCTGAGCTCAGGAGTTAAGAGTAGCCTGAGCAAGAGTAAGACTCCAGTTTACTAAAAACAAAACACACACAAAACAATTAGCCAGGTGTTGTGGAAGGTACCTATAGTTCCAACTAATGGGGAGGGTGAGGCAAGAGTGTCACATTAGTCCAAGAGTTTGAGGTTGCTATGAGCTGTGATGCCACAGCACTCTACCCAAGGTGATGGAGTGAGACTCTGTCTCAAAAACCAAAACCAAAACAAAACAAAACACAACCTTCTTAGCACTGCAAGAAAGCAGCTTGGAAAATCGATCTTGGGTTGGCTCATGGGCAAGGGTCCTCTATAGTTGTTCAGCAGATGCACTGAGTCTCTCAGCTGCTGGCTATGCTTGCAGGGTCAGGAACCCACACATCTAAGGATAACCTGTCATTAGGCCAGTGACTTGGAGCACTGGGTGGATGTAATCATTGCTGGTAAAGGGAGGATTGCAGACCAAGAGCAGATCAAAGTGATCCCAAAAGAACTTATCTGACTATCTGAAAACTTGTGACCTTTTAAAACATCTCCCGTGGCTCCTCTACCCACTCATCTCATGTGAGATAAAGCTCAAGTCCTTAAACACAGCCTCAGAGCTCCAGGGGAACTGAGCTGGCTTGACATCCCAGAGGGAATTGTCCCCACTATCGCCTCCTCCATGCAGTCGGAAGATAAGGAATGAGGCGGGTGGATGCCAGTGTTACCAGGCGGAGTGAATTGCATTCCACTAAAGGGGCTCTGTACCCCCATTAAGGGCAGCCTTCCTTATGAGGCAGTCAAGGGGGCGCTACATCTGCACCTGATCTTAGCCAAAAGGCTAAGAAACCAAAAGAGACATACAGCCGGTATCCTGCTCACCAGGTGCAGAGCAACTTGAAGACATGTCATTTATTCCTTTCAGTAGAATGCTTTTGAAATTCACCCATGCTGTCTACATATCAGTATTCGTTCCTTTTTTTTTTCTTGCAGCTGAGTGCCACTCTGTTGTACAAATATAATTTGTTTATTCACTCTCGTGTTAATAAACATGTTTTATTTCCCCCAGTTTGGAGCTTATGATTAAAACACCTATGAACATCTTGTGTAAAACTTGTTATTGGCAGGTATCTTTATTTGTCCCGGATAAATACTTACAGGTGGAATCAGTGAGTCACAGCTTTCCAGAGCAGTGGCATCATTTTACACCTCCACGAGCAATGTGTGAGAGTCCCGATGGTTCCGAGTCCTCGATAACATTTGGTGTTTGTCTTTCTGATGTTCGCCACTCTTGTGAATGTGTAATGGCATCACACTGTGGTTTTCATTTGTTTTTCCTCAATTAATGTTGACAGCTTTTTCATGTGCGTATTAGTCATTGAATATCTTCTTTGGTGATGTGTCTGTTGAAGTCCTTTGCCCATTTTATAGTGGTTGTTTGTCTTCTTGTTAGTGACTTTATACCTTCCAGATATGTGCACTGTAAATACCTTCTCTCAGTCTATGGCTTATTTCCCAATAACATGTCACAGATGTTATGTTTTCAATGAATAATAGTGTTAATTTCAATGATGTCTAATTTATCAAGCATTTCATGCTTAGTACTTTTTTAGTCTTCTAGTAAATCTTTGCTCACCTCATAGTATTTTACTGCTAAAAAATATTATTCTCTATTTTCTGTAGAAGTTTTACAGCTTCCACTATTCAAGTCTATGATTTTGCTGGAATTAATTTGGGGGTGGCATGAGGTAAGGGTAAGGACTCATTTTTTCCCACACATTTTTGTGGTTTCCCTGGCTCTATTTGTTTATGAAAACCTTAACTTTAACCATAAACTTACTTTGGCAACTTTGGAAAAAAATTGGCTGGTATACATACAGATCTAATTCTAAATTTTTTGTTCTGTTCTACCCATCTAGTGAACATTTCTTATGCCAGTACCAGAATTTTTTTTTTTTTTTTTTGAGACAGAGTCTCACTATGTTGCCCTCGGTAGAGTGCCATGGCGTCACAGCTCACAGCAACCTCCCACTCTTGAGCTTAAGTGATTCTCTTGTCTCAGCCTCCCTAGTGGCTGGGACTTCAGGCACCCCCCACAATGCCTGGGTATTTTTTGGTTGCAGCTGTCATTGTTTAGCAGGCCTGGGCTGGGCTTGAACCCACCAGCCTCAGTGTATGTGGCTGATGCCCTTCTCACTGAGCTGCGGGAGCCGAGCCTGGTACCAGAATATTTTGACTATTGTAGCATCATAGTAGGTCTTAAAATCAGGCAGTGCATATCCTCCAATTTTGTTTCTCATCTTCAAGATTATTTTGGCTATTTTAGGAATTCTGTTCTTCCATGTAGGTTTTAAGAGGGACATTTTCATTTTTATAAAATGTCTTCTGGGATTTTCATTTAGATAGCATTGAATCTATAAAATCAGATGAGAAAACTGATTTTAAATTATTGAGTCCTCCAATCCATGGAAACATTACATTTGTTCATTTATTTAGGTCTTCTTTAATTTCTGTAGGAATGTTTGTTTTCAATACATAAGTAATATAGACCTTTTTGATGCTACCACATACTGTACAAGAAATTTCTTTAAATTTTACTTTGTATCTGTTTGATACTATTATATAGAAGTATAATTGATTCTTGCATATTAATCTTACATGTGACAACCTGTTACAGCTATTTATTAGTTCTAGTAGTTGCTTTGTAAATACTGTGAATACCTTTGATTTTCTACGTAAACAATGTCATTTTCAAAGAAAGATTTGCCTCTTTTCTGATTAGTACATCCTTTATTTCTACTGTATTGGCAAGGACCTCTAGAATAATGTTGAATAGTAGTCACAAAGATGAACTTCTTACCTTGGTCTGGATCGCAGAAGGAAGAATTCAATATGTCATTCTTAAGTATGATATTAACTTCAGGTATTTCATAAATCCCTTTATAAAATTGAAGAAGTCTTTGTCTAGTTTTACTATATCAAGAATTTTAAATATAAGTAATTGCTAAATTCCATCAAATGCATACCTGTTAAAATGATAGTATGGGTTTCTCCTTTCTTCTGTTAATCCAGGGAATTGCGTTAATTGCTTTTCTAATGTTAAACCAGCCTTGCATTCCTTGAATTAATCCTACTTGGTTATGCTATATTGTCCTTGCCATATATTGTTGGGTTTGAATTGCTAATATTTTAGTAAGATTTTTATACATCTATGAGCATGTAAAATATTAGTCTGTCGTTTTCTTTTTTTATAATATCTTTGTTAGGTTTTGAAATTAGGGTTATCCTTGCCTCATGAAATGGATTAGGAAGCATTTCCTTTGCTCTCTTTTCTGAAAGGGTTTGAATTAGATTAATGCCATTTATTTCTTGAATGTTTGAAACAATTTATCAGGAAAATCACCTGGGCCTGGAGTTTTCGTGAAGGAAAGTTTTTGATGACAAAAATCTTTCGTAGATACAGGAATACAGGCATGCACCACATGGAGATGTCTCTGTCAGTGACAGACTGCATATGCAACAGTGGGATCAGAAGATTATAATAACATATTTTTGCTGGACCTTTCCTATGTTTGGAAAAATTACGTGCACAAATATTATTATCTTAGAATTTCCTACAGTAGTCAGTGTAATAACAAGCTGTATAAGTTTGTAACCTGCAGGCTGTACCCTAGAGCCTCGGTGTGGAGAAGGCTATCCCATCTAGGTCTGTGTCAGTACACTCTGTGATGGTCACACAACAACAAAATCACCTAAGGACACATTTCTCTGCATGTATCTTTGCCATCAAGGAGCATATTATTATACTTAAATTTTGTGTTTTATCTTATGCCAATTTGATAACTTCCATTTTGAACCTATTTTTTTCATTTTATCTAAGTTGTTGAATTTGTGAGCATGACGTTGTTTATAATACTCTCTCACGTTTTTAATTTGTAGTATCCTATAGCATCTTGTAGTGATAATTGTTCTATCATTCTTTTTGTTGGTGGTTCTCCTTTTTTCCTGATTCTTCATGTTAGAGATATACCAATTTTGTTGATCTTCTCAAAGCTTTTGGCCTTGTTGATTATCTTCATTTTTTTTTCTTTTTTCTTTTGTTGACTTCTACTGTTACTTGAGTTATTTCCTTGTTCCTACTTACTTCTACTTACGTTGAATTTACTTTACTCTTATTCCATCTTGGAGGTGAAAGCTTAGATCTTTGATCTGAGATCTTTTTTTCTTTTCTAATATAAGCACTAAAATTTCACTCTAAGCCCTGATTGATCAAATTCCACAGTAAAGTTTTCCTATGTGTCATTTTCATTATAATTCAGTTCAAAATTTTTAAATATTTACTTGATATTTATTCTTTGAGGCTTGGATTACTTAGAAGTACATTGCTTAATTTCCAAATAGTTGAGATTTTCCTGGAAATCCAATTATTGATTTATATTTAATTGTGGTGTGTTAGAGTACATCCTCTGCATGATTTCAATCCTTTAGACATTGACCAAGATCTTGTTTTATGGTTCAGCTTATTTATCTCATATAAGGCACTATTTGGGCTTGTAAAGGAGCATCTTTCCTGCAGTTGGTAGGTATAATGTTCCCTAAATATCATTCATAGGGCTGTTCAGATGACTGTCCATACCTTTTTTCTTGACCGGGGCTGGGTTTGAACCCGCCACCTCTGGCATACGCGGCCAGTGCCCTATCCTTTTGAGCCACAGGCACTGCCCCGACTGTCCATATCTTTACTGATTTTAAAAATACAGTTATCTAACAATAGATGAAAGAAAAATGCAGAAATCATATACTATAACTGTGGACTTTTCAACATTTTGCTGTCAGTCTATAATTTTTTCCCCACATCTTTTATGATTCTGCTATTAGGCACATACATATTTATGACCATTGTATCCTGGAGATGAACTGACCCTTTTTCCGTTACTGCAACTAGAGTTGCTATCTTATTGTTTTATTTCCTCAGTATCTCTAACATAGGCCGAGTATACAGCAGGCTCTCAATCAGTCGTTATTAGACACAAGCCCACAGCATGCTGAATTAACCCTTGCTGAGAGAACTCAGTGCTACCCATCAGTGGTCCTGTCCTTGTTTACACGCTCTCTCAAGCAGCCACCTCCCCTTGCCAGGAGACAGCACAGACTGAGCAGGTCTCTCCTCCAGCCCCATTGTCTTTCCTGTCCCCCACGCTTTTCCAGATAGGGACACAAAAAGTCAAGCACCTAGAAGTGCAGAGAGTCCTGTCTCCAACAGCAGTTCTTCTTTATAATGAGGATTTGAACATCTGCACAAGTTCTGCATTTAGGGTTCAAACTTTTAGATGCTGCATTTCCTGATGTTGAAAATAACAACACAGAAAAAGTAATGAAGCAAGGGGTGGGTAAGGAAGGATCACGTCCACACTGCTCCTCTCATCGCTGCTCTCAGTATTCTAAAGCCTTCTCTGCTTCCTCACACATACCCTCCCTCCCCACACTTACCCCGCAACATCCGTATTCTCTCCATTTGGGCCATCTGTGCAGAGATATAAAATCCCAATGCTCTCAATAGCTTAGAAACAATCTCTAAAATGCTTAATAAAAGTGCTTAGCTATTTGACAGATGAATAGGACACCTTGTGAGGAAAATACGGCTGGCATGGTACCGTCATTACGTCCCTTGCCATCACGATTCTGCACCTGCCCATCTGCTCAGGCGGTGCTGCTGACAGTTGGCAATGCACTTGGGTGCAATTTGAAAGACTTCAAGTTCTGAACAGCTTTCTCTCTTGCTTTCCACACATCACGGTGCCTTTTTGATTATTCTCCTATCAATTCCTATGGCTTAACTGCAATCTTATTTCTTTTCCCATCTTGCCAAATGTGTGCTTCCATCAGTCTCTATTTAAAAGTGAAACATGAGTAGATTTTATGATGTGTATACATGAGAAAACACTTTGGGCTGTGCAAGGAGACAGGGTTAGATAACTGAGAGGACTAATGTGTAACCTAATGGGCCATGACTTGAGAGCGCTGTGGCAGAGTTGTCACTAACAGGTTCTCAGTGGGTCTATATGGGTTTGAATACCACCTCTGTCACCTGTGGGTTTGTGACCTCCCCTTTCTCTGTAACGTGGTTTCTGTAAAATTAAAAGGAACAGGGCAGGCTACACAATTTGCATGTCTTAATGAAAAATAAAAATGCAAAGTCCTTTGCTCAAAAAACAAGGGAAAAGTGCCATTATAGGTATTAAAATATCAAAATTGTTCTTTTCAACTGTGGTTCTTGAGCACAGAATACTTGCAGGGTGACTACAGACACTCACAGGTACATAAACATGGCCTTCCAGTGGCTGGGTTGTCCCTCAACCAGGTGGAAGTAGGGCAGTCGGGCCAGGCAGCCCCCGCTCATGTGTCTGCTGTCTGACCCATGGCAGACAGGTGATCCCCAAGGGATTTTAAGAAGGGACTAAGTATCTGGATCAGGGTGGTGCTGGTGGTGACAAACCCTCCCCAGCTGAGTCATCTGATGAATGCACATGGGGTTGCCAGACACCACGGGACCCACATGCCTGCCCCGAATCCCCCTTATGCCACATCCCTCACTGGGGACTGGAGGATCTCTGTGTTTGCTATATGGGGGCAGAGAGGTGGGCAGGGAGACAGTGGAAGCTGAATGAGATTTGAGCTGAGTCTCTGAGACTCAGATGCGTGCACTTCAGTCTCATGGGACTACACTTAAAAAAAAATCAAAGATAATTTAGTAACAATTTCAAAGGAATATAGAAGATTAAACTCTTAAGTGCTGGGCTCTTCTGAGCATGAAACCCTATGTCAATGTACTGGTCACTCACCTATGATACTGGCCCTGAAAAATAATAACACAATGCCTGAGGCAAAGTCAGGAGTCAATAAATGTAAGTTATGTACAGGAATATGTAACATTCCACAGTGCAGGCACATTTATGGGTGGGGATGTCAGTGTCTGGGAAAGCAATGATAAAGGAATACTCAGTCTCAGGGGGCTTGTGACTCGTGGCCTCTGACAGAGTTGTGGATCCATCCCAGCACTGGGTGGGTAGCCTCATCCTGCCCTGGTCTTGAGTCTATTGAGTCACTGCAATTGCTCCAGCGTGATAAATACATATGTTTTAAGCAGAGAAAACTGAGTTTTCCAAAGTCAGCGGCTAAATTCAGTTCCATCTCAGTTCACCTTTAAAAACTAGTGATGTAATGAAGATCTGGTCATTATGGTATTGAACCGAGTCTCTGCCGAGTCCTCTTGCTCATGTCTGTAGCTTGCCAGGTGAAATGACTTTGAACTGCTAATCCACAAAACAAACATCCTTTGGGTAAGAATCGCCTTGGTAGTAAATGTCAATCAAACTTGTGCTGGAAGCTAAGGGAGCCCAGGTGAGGTGCCAGCCGTGTACCATCAAAGCCTCCATGCTTTGAGGGCCTGCTTTGAAGGAGTTCAGTTTTGGAGTTGGGTTTTCCATAAGCCTGTGCACACAAGCTTGTGGACTTTCTAAACACACATTCGTGGACATTGTCTAAGCAGCAAAATTCCTTGTGAGAGCTCGATCCCTCCTTTTGGCACACACAGAAGCACACTGTCCCGACTGTGCTGGTTCTGCTAGCACAGGCTTTTTGAATGTTTGACCCAGGGAGTCTAGAGTGTAAAGTGACTGCTGTCACTCAGGGCGAAGGATGACCTTCCACATCCAGAAGTCAGGACATGCATAAAACAACCTGCTAGAGAAGAAAATCTTGAAACATCAGGACTATCCCTTTGAAAATACATGGGAAATGGTATCTTACAGGAGGGCAGGCAGATTGTTACCCCACTGAGTAATTCATTTAAAAATAGTGTCCCTACAAACTCTCTCTTTTGAGAGAGTTGATATTTTCATATTTAACTTCAGCTGGAAATTTCCCTTATGGTCAAGACACAGGACAAAAAAATTCTGGTCTGCCAAATAGTAAACACAAAACGATGCCCAAGTTATTCTAGTGTAGTCTGAATTGAGAACCATCAGAACTGAAATCAGGCAATGTCTATTTTGTCAGGACATAGGATGACAAGTCTTTTGTATGAATTAACTCGCAAACAGATGAGGAAACTCTTAAATAGTTTGGAGTTTTAAATGTTCTCTTAATGGCAGAACAAAGATTTGAGCTCTCCGGTCTGTCTCTAGAGCACACACTGCTTGGCCCAAGTTCAAACTCTATGATAGTAAAGGCCTTTCACTTAAAAACTCAGCCTAAAGGAAACATTTCTAAACCAAAGCACTATGATAACAGAAATTATGCTCTGCTGGTCTTCATACAAAACAAACTGGTTACTTCTATATACCTGATACATTATCTATGTAATGGTCCCTTGTTATGCAGTTTTAAAAAGGAAACACCCTATACAAATAAGTTGCAACAAAAGTTTAAGCCCAGACATACCCATGAATGTTTCCAGAAGTGGTGGCATTAGGCTACACTTGCCATTATTTTAGGTCTACCATCTGATAGTGCTGTCCAGGAGCAAAAGGGGCTTGGAGCCACCCAGCTCATTCCAATTGCTTTATTAAGAATAGATTGGTTGGGCGGCGCCTGTGGCTCAGTGACTAGGGTGCAAGTCTCATATACCAAGGGTGGTGGGTTTGAACCTAGTCCCAGCCAAACTGCAACAAACAAACAAAAAAAATAGCTGGGTGTTGTGGCGGGCGCCTGTCGTCCCAGCTACTCAGGAGGCTGAGGCAAGAGAATTGCCTAAGCCCAGGAGCTGGAGGTTGCTGTGAGCTGTGTGATGCACCAAGGATGATAAAGTGAGACTCTGTCTCTACCAAAAAAAAAAAGACTAGATTGGTTGGATTGGGAATATATTTTCACCTTCAAGCTATTAGGGCTATTTGAAAGATTGAAGTGGGATATAAAAGTAAAAGAGAATTCCTGGGTGGCTCCCAAGATCCTGATGATGAGCTGCCCATTAGGCATTCAAGGTGGGAGGTTAATCAGACAGATAGTTGATGATGGTAGTCAGGGGAATGGCCCTGCATAGAGATGTAGTACCTGCAAATACAGTTTTCAGCATGCACAAAGTATTTCAGACTCTGAGAGTGCATCATCACTGAAGTCTCTACTGATAGAAAGTCTAGGCCACGCTACTCAAATAGAGCACATGGATCAACAGTGCCAGCATCACCTGGGAGCTCATGAGATATGCAATTCTAGGGCCCATCTATGCATTCTAGGCCCACCTCACTGGGGGAGGCCCTGTACCAAGTATTTCTTTTGCCTACTAAATTTTGAGAACCACTAGTTTAGAAATTAGGGAGATAGGAAAAATCTGAGAAGTTATTGACCAGAAAGAGGGTGTCATGTACTGAAACCAGGCCAACGACATGTTACAAGCAGAGGAGAGTTCATCCCCCGGGTCATGAGCTCCTAAAAACTGTCCATCAGATGTACATAGCTCCCACAACACAGAGGCCACTGGTGTCATCTGTAGGTGAAGCTTTGATGGAGTTGTGTGTGGACAGTCATCTAGTGAGCTGAGTTTAAGAGAGAAGAGGTGGTATGTGGAGAGAAATTGGAGACCACAAAAATAAGTCTTTGGAGGGATTCTCCTCAAAGGTAAGGAAGGAAATGGACAGAAGCTGGTGGGAGAAGGGGAACTAAGAAAAAACTTTCTTTCT
Organism: Galagoides demidoff; assembly: GCA_963574575.1. Taxonomy (NCBI): domain Eukaryota; kingdom Metazoa; phylum Chordata; class Mammalia; order Primates; family Galagidae; genus Galagoides; species Galagoides demidoff. The sequence continues at coordinate 23,810 of CAUYQV010013682.1, forward strand.
TTTCTTTTTTCCTTTTTTCTTATTTTCTTTCTCCCATTTTTTTTTTTAATAAGGGAGTTCTAACAGCATACTTCCATGATGTTGGGTGTGATCCAGGGCAGAGGGGTACAGCGAGGACTCAGGAGGGAACCCCAGACAAGCAGTGTCTCCGGGTAGGTGGGCAGATGGAGGGAAGTGCCAAGTGAGGGCCAGTCCAGCCAGAGGTGCGTCTCCCATAGTGACCAGTGTGACAGGAGCTCTGTGAACCAGATGCATAGGCCAGAGGTGGGCGGCTGTGGTGGGGTGAGTGCTCCCTGGAAGTTCTATTCTTATGTCTTCCCTTTGCTCAGTCCTTTAGGTCACTTTGATAGACTTAGCAAGCATCGAAGGGGCAATTTCTTTTTTTTCAAAGATTTTCTGAAAAAATTGTATCTAGTGCACTCTACCTCCTCACCTCACACACAGAGTCTTACACAGAGTGGGACGAAGCCCCAGAATGCCACTATGGAAAATTCTGGACTATCAGGAACAGACATGGACTCAGAAAGGCCATGGCATGGAAAGAAAGGCAGGCTGCAGGCTCAAAGAGTGATCTGCAAGGTGGTGTTTGAACACGTTCCTGGGTGGCTGTGAGGGAGGAGAGAAAGCAGAGAGGGTGTGTGTAGTCTCTGTGAGCCACACACCCCACTGCAGGACCGGTTGCCTGGGTGCAGGGAGAACTGAGTCTGTGTGGTTTGGGCTGAGGGTGGGAATGATGAGGTAGAGGCGCAGGCAGGGGGAGCCAGGTAAAAAAGTTCACAGAGTGGAGGGCAGAATGGGAGGATGGGCCATGACTGGAGGAGATGGTAGGGCCTGGGTCCTGAAGACAGATGTTTGTATCTGAACCCGGCTCCCAGTTCCCAGCTGTGTGACCTTGTACAAGTTACTGAGTCTCATTTTCTTCCTCTACAATATGTACATATATGATACCATGATGCAAGTATAACACACGCCAGCCAGTAGAGCAGATAGATAATAAGTACTCAGTAAATGTAACTCAGGAGTGTTAAATAAGGAGGAAAGCGAGACAAGAAAGAGAGACAAGAAAGAGAATTATGTTCCAGGAAGAATGAGAAACATAAATAGGAAAAACAGAAAAGAAGAGAAAGAAGGAAAATGCAAATATAATAGACAACTGTATAACCAACTCCTGGAAATACAAACCCAACCATATTTTTCATAAAACATGAAAATTCTGAGAGTATTGGGTCTCACTAGAATGTGTTTCAATGGTATATCTATTTGAATCCTAGTCTCTTTGTAAACATCATGTTCAAAACTTTGAATTCCAATAGGAAAATTTAAGCTCTGATTGGTGAATAGCTTTGAAATCCTAGGATTACCATATCAGAGCCAGTAAGTCACTCGATGGCAATGTTTTCTATTTTTTTAGCCCTCCTTTTGATCTCATTGTTATAATGTTTTCTGTTTTTAAAGCACTTTTGTGGCATTTCCCAGGCAATAATCAAAATACCTTGTGTGCAGGATGAGGCCACTCATGGCAGCAAGAGAGAATGGACAGAACATTCCAGCATTGGCACCAGATGTCAAATTATGAGGAATGTGACAGGGACGGCACTGGCTCCTTCCCTGGACTCCTTTCAGAGCCAAATGGAAGACTAGGGCTCTGAACTGACAGGGTCCTAAGGGATCTGGGAGGAAGGGTTTTCCAACCTCAGCACTTTGTCTCATATCGTTTGCTAGAGTGTGGATATTTGAAACCTCCACATGCTGAAATTTGTCCCTAGTGGTGGACATGGGGCCTAGTGGGGTGTGTTTGGGTCATGGGGGTGGGCTCCTCATGAATGGCTTGGTGCCATCTCGAGGGAATGAGTGAACTCTCACTCTGTTAGTTCCTGCAAGAGCTGGTTGTTTAGGAGCTGGCACCACTCCGCGCACCCTCGTGTCCTCTCTTGCCATGTGATCTCTGCCTGTGCAGGCCTTCTTCACCTTCTTCTACCAGGGAAGCTGCGCGAAGCTCTCACCAGAAGTGGGTTCCAGCACCAGGCTTATTTTATAGCCTGCAGAACATGGCCAAATAAGTCTCTTTTCTTTAGAACTCCCTCGACCTCAGGTATTCTTTCATAGCAAAACTAACTGGACTAAGACTAATCTCTCTGGCTTGAGTACAATGGCATGGTCAGAGTCAGTCTTGCAGTGAAATCCTGATCTCAAGCAATCCTCCTGCTCAGCCTCCTGAGTAGCTAAGACTACAGAGACACACCACCACACCCAACTAATGCGTTTTATTTTGTAGAGACAAGTTCTCACTCTGTTGCCTGGGCTGGTCTTGAACTTTTGACCTTAAGTGATCTTTCCGCCTCAGCCTCCCTGAGTGCTGGGATTGCAGTGTGAGGCATCACACCTGGCCTACAACATTCTTTTTAGCATGACCCATATGCTGTTTACTAACTTTCTAAAGCTAGTAATAGAGATGCCAGAAATGTAGACATGCAAGAAAGCAAACCTTCTGAACTTATTTGAACTTCATTCCCATTTTTAGCCCCAACTCCTGGTCAACTTCAAGTCCTCAACCCCTTTCCCAGGGCTGTGTCTCAGTCCCAGGTGTTGATGCAGTTCCAAGGCAGTGGAGGAGGCGAGAAGTGAGCCTTGCCTGTCGTCTTCGCAGGCTGAAATTCCCCAGGGATCTATGTTGTACTATCCAAACTGTTCTCTTCTTGGCTGTTTCCTCTGCCTGGGAATGTTCGTTGTTCTTCCACTGTATTGAGGAGCCTAAAGAGACAGTGGAGCTGCCCAAGGCCTTTCATCATTTTTTGTTTGCTTCTCTCTGACTTTACTAGGGCCAAGGGTATAGGTTCCATCTCTACTGAGATTCCCAAACTCTGCTGGGACTTGACCCGTGGGGGAGGGAGGGCTGTGGGGTGGAGTCTGTTGGGGAGACCCCACCCCCCCACCCCCGGCAGTGACCCATTAGACGGACATCTGTCTTTCTTCCTCTGACTGGACTTCACTCAGTCTGGACAACTTTCCCTCGTCTATGGGTAAGAAAAGGCACTGGAGGGAATGGAAAATAGTTCTAAGCAATTGCAGAGTTATTCAAATCTTGTGTTTGTATCTTGGGCCCAGGCTTCTGAAGGGGGAAGCCAAGAGTTTGGTTCCTTTGTCATCCTGCTTGGACAGCAGTGCCCTTTCCCAGAGCTGATAGAAACAAAAGCCCAGGTGCTGAACTTGCTGCTGAGGTGGGGGTGAACGTGGGGGGACTGAGAGCAACAATTGTTATCTCAACATTATCCCCCATTGGGCATGTGCCTCATGCCAAAAATTATTCCTAAAATTATTTCGCCCTGAATCATAAAATAAAACCAGCATGATGCCTGGCATCATGGAAAAGAGCTCCAATACCCCACCCCTGTCAGGGCAGCAGGATGGTCCTGACGGCAGGAGTTCAGGCAGGAGCCCCAGGCAGAGAGTGGGACATACTGTCAAATGCATTCTGGAATCCTGCTCAGAGCACATTTTCCAGTCCTGGGGAAATTTGTCTGTAAGTTTCCACAGGATGGTGTCTACCTGGGAGGCCCCAACCCACTTGGCACCAGCCCACTCTAAAGACGCCCCACAACAAATGCCGGGTTTCAGTCCAGACGCCTGAGACACATTTTCAGTGTATGTGTGCTGCTGGGTTGAGGAGAAAATTGAGCCAAAACATGGTGAGAGACTACGCAAAAGCCCTCCCCTCCCCTTGCTTGGGTCTTTGAACGTACTTGTTTTTTCCTAGAAACGTGGATGGTGGCAGCAAGGGCCATGACAGTGGGGCCTGTGAGGGGCCACGGACTGGGATGTGCAGCAGCTTCCCAGAGGAAAATACTTCCGCGGTGTCTCAGCGGGACTCCTCCATCTCCCCGACAGCTTTGTTTGGAATAGCAGTTTTCAAACTTTAATTAGCATAAGAATCAGCTAGGGAGCTTTTCCATGATGTGGATTTTCAAGCATCACCCTAAGACAGTGGTTCTCAACCTGTGGGTTGCGACCCACAGGAACTGTATTAAAGGGCTGGGGCCTTAGGAAGTTGAGAACCAGTGCCCTAAGATATTCTGGTGCCTTATATCTGGGGCGGGACCCAAGAATCAGTGTTTTAGTAAGCACCCTGTGTGATTATGATATGTGTTAACAAATCACTGAGAAATAGAGTGGTGGGACCTCTTTGGCAGCCCTTGATAAGGTCAGCTACAGGGACCCCTGGGTTTCTATGCAGCCAGCTGGCCGTTCCCTTTCTATAGTTAAACCTTAAGACCTGCAACTCACCTGTTCTCCAGCCAGGTGAATGGAGATGCCTCCTCTATCTGCCCACCCATTTCCCATTAACAGTGAAACAGCACTTGGGCAATTGTGAAAAGCACTGTGTCCACAAGACATCTCCAAACAGGTGTCTGGAAGCCCATTGTAAACAAACCATGGAAAAGACAACTTCTGGGCTTGGTTTTGCAACCCTGAAGCGCTTAATTGTCAATCCCACACAATTTAAGACTTGCTTATACACTTCCTTCTCTGTCTGTTTTTTCTTGTGTGTCTTTGTCTTCCAAACAAACTGTAACTTCTTGAGAAGAAGGTATTTTTTCTGTTAACCCAGTATATGATTGGTGTTCAAGATAGGAGAGCTTTTGGTTTGTGATCAGGTTACTTCCAGAAGTTCATTATTCAGCCAGTTATTTGGATCTTTTTTCTCATTAGGACAGAGTAGTTGTATTCCCAGGCCAGCCCCCAAATGTCTATTTAACTAGCAATATAGTTGAAGTACAGTTCTAATAGTACTACAGGACCTAAAATCATCTATAATATTGCTTTTAGGGGAAAATGTGTTCCAGATTCCAATCGAGGATGCCAGGAACTCATTTTTCTGGCCATGGCTCCAGGACAGGACAGGACCCACATGCAATTAGAACTCCCCTTCCACGCTCACAACACATCCGTGTATTGTTGGTCATCTCGAGGGGTATGTTCCAGAGATGGGGAAAGAGTGGCACAAGTTCCTATGCGGAGACTGGACAGGAAGATGGGGGTAAGGTGTGCTCTTGCTGGAGTCAGGAAGAGGAATCTGGAAGAATGCCCATTTCAGGTGTGTGGCATCAGAAAGTGGTCTTGGTGGGAGAATGGAGGGGTCTAGAGGGCACTGACTCCCTTGGCTGCAGTTGCAGAGGCCAGCTGGGGTGGTCTGAGCAGTCACAGCAGCAGCAGCAGAAGCTGTAAGGGCCACACTGGCTGGGGTTCCATCATAAGCCTGTAGATATTTGGGTAGGGTAGTACTGGTATTTTAGTTATTTATCGCTTGGTAACAAACCAGCATAAAACATAGCGGCTTAAAAAAATAAAAAGATCAATCATTTATTCACAGCTGTGCAAGCTGGACATGCTGGTGGTCATTAGATGGCTGAATTCACTGGCAGGGAGACTGGGGTCTAGACTTGGCTGGATGTCAGCACTGTACGATTCTCTCTCTCTTTCTCTTGCCCTCTCCCGTCCAGTCTTGGGATTTCTCCTCTGTGTGGCTTCTCCCCTGAATCTTTTCATGTGGTCTCTTCAGCAGGGTAGCCAGCCTTCTTTTATGGCAGCTCAAGATATCCAAGAATACAAACTTCTAGAATTTAAATCTAGACTGACCACCAGCACAGTTTCACTTCTGGGTTAAGTGGTCCCAGGACAGTCCACATTCAAGGGAAAGAGCTACATCAAGGTGTGAATTCCAGGAGGCACGGCCACCGCAGTGACTGACTACCACAGCTGAGCCCCAGCACCTGTGAGAGAGACTCTGAGGCCAAAAGCATTTAATTAAAGATTCTCCGTGACAACCATGACAACCATGTTGAAGAATTTTTTACTTATCATTTCTTTTCACGTTGAAAAGTAAATCAGCTGGCTGTAAACTCCCCCATCATTCCCCCTTCACATTTCTCTCCGTCCGTTGTTTTCTTCTCATCGCAGAGCTGACAACTGCACAGACAGGCAGCGTCTTCAGTCCTGGTGCCATCACGTGCTGGTAAACTGCAGGGGATTTTGAGGTATGCCTGGACAATAGCACATAAATCCTCAAAGTTTGCAAACGGTTCATTAGTTCTTAAAAGCCCACTGATGCAGGTTCAAGGCCGGCCCTATAATGTTTAGTTTCACGTACTTACCCGAGTGGGGAGAGACAGGGGTGGGGATGGCAGTAGTGCTCTGGGAATTGCGTTGACTCCTGGTATGATAGAGACAGACCTGGCTGCCTCCCCCAGACCCCTCTCTGTCCTGGCTAAACTTATTTGTGGTGGCAATGTGCCCAGCCTCTTCTCCATCTAGTCTGGCCATATGGCTACGTTCTGGCTAACGACATAGAAGGGGATATAAAGTCTGCACTAAAGGGTTGCTTACAGGGAGCGTATTTCACTGGGAAGGGCCTTTGACATCTTCCTCTTGTTGCCTGCACTCCCTATGTAATGGCTGGTCCTCCAGTGCCAATTTGGTATCACAAGGTGACCCTAGGGTAGAAGTCACATTCCAGGTTGGTGGAGTCTAGAGACAGATGGGCTCTGGGTTAGTAATGCCCATGGAGCCCTGTTCCTTCCCTGGACTCTAGGAATAGAGGTAGAGATCAAGGGCCAGGGGGCAGCAGAGAAGCCATTCTTGTTTAAGCCGTTGTTATTTTGGACTTCCTGTTACAATTAACCCTATCTTATGTACCTGGTCATACCCATGAGGATAAATAGCCCATTGTGAATGCCACATATTATAAATATTGCAGCAGAAAGATGGTTAAGAAACAGTGGTCGAGCCATAAGGAATTCTCACTCGGATCACCTCCCAACCTCTCTCGCTCCCTTTCGTCTACTCAATCCTTAATGGACTGAGGAAGTATTACTCTGTTTGGGCTATAGTGATGCAATTCCCCACCTCAAGGGCTTCCAATCCCTGTCCTAAAGATCCTTCCCACCTGCACCATTGTGTTTATCATTTCCCCACCTGTATATCCCCATTGACTAGGGGAGCACCTGACGCAGCCTAAGTTTAATCAATATTTATTGAATAGATGAACAAACTTTTAATCTTCCCTGTGGCTGGGTGCAGAATCTGGAATGCCTTTCCCCTTTCCTGTTACCATACATTTCTCTTTTTATTGTGCAGTTTGTGCCTAGGGCCGAGCCAGATAAGCTTTGCAACCAAACTCCGGTTAGGATGTGTGAGCAATACTTGCCGAATGGGAGGTTTCATATTTAAGGCATTGATCGACTGGAGTCCTAGAAGAGGGAAGAGAAGGGTCTCCCTGGAAGGGGAGGGATGATTCTCTTCTCCTAAGAAAAGCAGAAGTGGGCATGTGATTTAAGTCAGGATTGCCACGGAGGATTCAAGGGGTTGGAGAGGCAGCTACCATAAAGCAGGAAATCCTGTGGCTGCCTCTCCATGGAGGTCTGGACGCAGAAGCGAGGAAACTGATTTGGGTACCATGGCATGGCATCTGTACTCACCCAGACAGGCATCTGCAATGTGGCCATTCCCCTGGTTTTCTCCATTCCTCACACATAACTTCATGGTAGTAGTCAAGTGGCCCACACCCTCAGAGTCTCTTCATATTTAATCCTGTAGGCTCCCTTCTTTTTCTTGATTATCATTAAAACATTTTATTTCAGAGTGGTGCCTGTAGCTCAAAGGAGTAGAGTGTTGGCCCCATATACTGGAGGTGGCGGGTTCATACCCGGCCCTGGCCAAAAAAACAAAAAAAAACCCATTTTATTTCAGTTATTTGAATATAAAGGTACATATTCAACAGAACAATTCAAATAGTGAAACTGACAATCCCTCACCTCAGATTCATATTTTTTTTGTAGAGACAGAGTCTTACTTTATTACCCTCGGTAGAGTGCCGTGGCATCACACAGCTCACAGCAACCTCCAACTCCTGGGCTTAGGTGATTCTCTTGCCTCAGCCTTCTGAGTAGCTAGAACTACAGGCACCCACCACAATGCCTGGCTATTTTTTTTTTTTTTTGGTAGTGACAGAATCTTACTTTATTGCCCTCAGTAGAGTGCCATGGTGTCACATAGCTCACAGCAACTTCCAGCTCCTGGGCTTAGGCGATTCTCTTGCCTCAGCCTCCCGAGTAGCTGGGACTACAGGTGCCCACCACGATACCTGGCTATTTTTTGTTGCAGTTTGGCCGGGGTCAGGTTTGAACCCACCACCCTCAGTATATGGGGCCAGTGCCCTACCCACTGAACCACAGGCACCACCTGGTTCATGTTTTTTTTTAACTTAAGAATTTATTGAAGAGGATAAAATGGCTTGATGAGAATGATTAGATCAATACTCTGAAGAGCCGATATAACTTTCAGATATTAATTGCGTACGATTACTAGAAAGCACACCCTGAGCTTTACGTCATTCCTGATTCCTTCTCACAGAGACCCAGAGCCCTCCTTCCACCTGAGGGGCTAGTGTGGCACCTCTGGAATGTCTCATGGTGACCTTACTTCAAGCCATCTTATCCATGTCTGCTTTTTACTTCAGTGTCCTCATTACTAAATGTTACATTTGTGGCTTATAATTTGTCCAAAGGTAGGTTTTGAAGACAATATCTTTAGGTATTTATTTCTATGGAAGATTCTGCTTCCATCTGATATGTTCTGGAAAATATTGGTTGTCACTGTGGGATATGGTGGCCCTTTTATTCTCTGACTCAAGGGCTCATGGTCATTTCAAAAATCAGTATCGTCTGACCTGATGTCATTTTCCAGGTCAGCCCATGGAAGAAGCCCTTTAAAACTTCATTGTCTGGAAAGATGCTCTCTCTGATTGAACTTTGAACGAAACAAAGGGAGCAATGCTTTCCTGAGGGCCAAGGTGGTGGACAAGAGTGTAGAGAACGTGGCAGCCTGGCAGCTGCAGGGTCTCCATGCACTGCTAAAACCAGGAAGAGTGTGCAGTAGAGAGATTGTCCCTCTTAATCTTGTAACACCACTGCTCCGTATACCACATCACGATGACCCTTTTGCTTGTTCATAATATTAATATTTCCCTTAGATGTTTGTTTTGTTTATATTCATGTCTAAACACAGTTTGGTTGGTTAGTACATATTTCTCTAATGTCCATCCTTGTGAGAGATATCGCAAGTTTTAAGATTTCAGAAATGTAACTCCCTGTTAATTTGGTTGTCTGTAATGGAGTACAGAGCATCCCATGGAAACAGTGTTAAAATTGGATTTTGATGATGACGATGATAACTTATAAGGAACTTTGGAGACAGATGCTGAGATGTCCTTTGAACGAGGGCGGGTTTTTGTATGGCTTTGCTGCTGGAGGCCTTCTGGAAACAGATGGAAGTGCCATATAAAAAAGCATTGGTCACACTTTCCGCGGAATTAACTGAACTAAAAAAGAGCATAAACATCTCACACAGATTGGTGATGCTGCTGCTGATGACAACAATCTCAACCTTTTACTTTGAGGAATCTGAACATTTTTTTTAAATAAACACATCTGGACTGGAAGCCAACCATGTAAATAAGAACTAGCCCCCTTGCTCCTGTCTGAAAAGAAATCTAAAGGGGCTGGTGGTGATTTGCTGAGCATGTCTTAAATAAGGTGAAGGTCACTGGCTTTTCCCTTCTCTTACTTCGTTGTTTATTTGATTTTTTTTTCCATGGGAATCTACATCATAGCTCCAACAATGAGGAAAAAAAAACCCATCCCTTAGGTCTAAACAAATTTATGTCTCAGCTCTTGTCTTCCAGTTAGAGCTGGGACATGGATGCCAAACATAAATCCTTCCCTATCAACATGGCTTGGCAGTTGCCAAGTTTGGGGTGCAAAAATGTGGGACTATGAGCGGCTCTAAGGGGTGGCATTGGCTATGTTGTGGCCCACTAAGTGACCCCAAAATACTTGCTTTCTGCCTTTGCTGCAGTTAAGAAATCTTTCAAAATCGCAATTAAGCATTTACAATACAAATTCCATGAGTGTTCCAGTGTGGAATCATTTTCTCCATGTTGACCCCCCATTTTTTTATGTACTTAAAAATACGCTTATTTTTAGTTTCTCTTCAGCCTACTTTCCAAAGATTACCTGGCTTTCAAATATTGTTTTCTCCAGGGAGTCTCTAATTTTGCAAACACTCTGGAGTAAACATTCCACAGTAATTAAAGTTGTAAGAGAGGAATACTTGTAGCGTCTCAGCTTCACCAGGTTGTCACCTTCCTAAGTGAGGAAACTAGTCTCAAAGCACCCCACTACGTATTTTACTATGTTGACTTCTCCAAGGAACTAAGATATTCAGCATTGAATTATCATCCCTGGAGACCACTGTTTGACAAAACATTTAAAAAAGGAAAAATGGTGTTTTCGGGGCCAGTTCTGCAAGCCTGACCATCACTAGTCAGCATCAAATACTCTTGGGAGATGAAAGGTGACTTTTTCCATAACACACTGAGATGTAAACTCAACATATTCTTCCAGCAAATATGGATCTTGTTCTTGGCTTTCCATTGGTGATGTAATTTGCATGACTATATTGGAAAGAAAATACACATTGAAAGTATTTGAGAAGCCTTGCTTGTTTCATCTTGGGGAAGCACTTCAATTTTCGGCCATCTACTTAATCTTAGTGTTAGGAACTTTGAGTTTTATTTCAAAGAGTGACCTGAAGATCCCTATCAAATGGAAAAGCCAAGATTACCCAGGGACATTCCAGACATGTTCTCCTGCTGGAGGAACGCACAGCAGCGCAACTCCTTTATAACACTGGTCCTAGCGGACAGGACTGAGGGTCAGATTCCAGTATGTTAAATTGTAAAGCAGTGGTTCTCAGATTCCAGCACACTTCAAAACCACCCAAGGGCTTGTTAAAATACAGATTACTGAGCCCACCCCTGGAGTTTCTGATTCAGCAGATTTAGAATGTCACCTGAGCATTTGAGTTTCTGCCAGTGCTATTGGTCTTGGAGCCTCCCTTTGACAACCACTGACCCAGAGTTTGGGTGGGAGCTACCCATCACTGATGGAGTGAAACAGATTGGGAGGTGTCATAGCATAAAATTAAATCTATCCAGGGAGCAAGGGGACACACATTGAGGGGAGAAGTTGGGCTTACAGGTAGTGAGATTGAGCAGGGGATCTGAAAAGGCAAACAAGCAATTGGCACTGGGTTGTCATGTCTGCCAAAGCATCTCAGTCCAGAGACATGAGATTGCAAAGGTAAGAAATTCTCACAGGCCAGATGGGTTAGCATCGGGGTAGGAGCTCTCAAGGCGCAGGTCACCCAGCTGGGGTTCAGGGAAGGGCTCCAAAGCTATGGGAGCAACTGATAAGTGTAGTATAATGTCCTAGCCTTAAAGGGAATCAGAAAAAGAGAAAAGATTATTAAAAAAAGAATTCAATGTACTGGTGTGTGTAACTTTTGCTGTCATAATCGATAAACTCCGAGTCACAATGACTTGACTCAGTAAGAGTTTATCTCTTACATAAATTTCAAACCAGGTACTCTTGTTCAATAAGCAGTTCTCCTCAAGGGGTGGTTTAGTGATTCAGTGACCCAGGCACCTTCCATCTTGTGGCTCTGGTATCATAAAATGTGACCTTTAAGGTCACTGATGAGGGGCGAAAGCATAGAGGATTGTACATGGGAAGTTTTTAATGGACCAGCACTGGAAGGGGCCTTCATCACTTCTTCCTGATATCCACTGGTCAGGAATTGATCTCAGGGCCACATTAATTCAGTGAAACTAGCTGTGTGTCTAACAAGCTATGTGTCCAGGGGGAAGAATAAACAGTTTTGGTAGCAGCTAACCAGTCTCTGCCATGTTTACAGAATCATCACTGCAAAGAAAATCACTGTTATTATGTCATTTATAGGAGGGAGGGTTGTCCACCAGCCAGTGATGCAAGTGGATGCTTTAACTGGAAGCATTAACCCACTCAGCCTGTTTTGTCATTGCCTGGGGCCAGTAGGTGGGGAGCCAGGAGCATCTCAGGGCTGTGAGCCAGACAAAGCCAGAGGATCAGCCCTGAATTACCAGCACTGGCGTCTTGCATGGGTCTTTTTGTGGAAGGGCAACAGAGAGCAGACTGCCTTTGTCGACCCTCTGGTAAGGGCACCGTTTCTATTCATGAGGAAGAGCTCTCATGACCTGATCACCTCTTAAATGCCTCACAAGTTAATGCTATCACATTTGCAACACCTGAGTTATGGAGGAGACATATTCAAAACACAGCATCTCATGATAAAATTTCAGTGTTGACACCTGTAATCAGAGCATATGGCTCTCTTTGCTTGCAAACACATGGACAACTGGTCTCCAGCTCTGCCTAAGGATCAACAGAAACAAGAAATTCTTGAGAGTTATTCTAACCATCCATATCTCTAGGCCCTCTGAGCTCTATCTGTATGGCAAGATAAATCACCACCAACTTGTGGGTCTGGACCAGATTAGCTAACCTCCCCAGAGAAATATCTTCACTGCGTTATGATTTAATAAACAGCTTGCCCTCGATGTTTATTGCAGGTCAGTGTAAGAAATGGCTATAAGAAAATCATTTCTACATCTTCTGGAAGCCACTTTTTAGTCTCTATTGTCATTTATATAGAAATCAATCCAAAAAAACCTCTAAGAATTTACTGCCAGGAGAAAACAAGTCCCTACCAAAGAACTTATATTAGACAGTTTTTATTAGACACTGAGCCTCTAACTCTCAACACATTTCCCCTTTTCCTTTGATTGTTATAAGGCTTAGAGTTTAATTCAGTGCTCAGTCGTAGCAATTCCCTTTAACCTAGGTCTCTGGCGTATTCATCTCCTCTCCATTCTCATTCCTAGCTTTTGGCCTTATTTTATGGTTCTGATGCACCTGTCTTCTCTTGTAAAGTGTTAATTTGGGAAGTATGCTAAGATACCTAAGCCTCACTACTTCATGTTCTGACTCCTAGGCTCAAGTAGCTCTCATGTCACCAAAGGAAGGTTCTTGAGGGTCAAAATGCAAATTGTGCAGGTTTTGACAGGGTTTGGGATCTCCCACAGGAGTCTAGGCCCAAGTAGCAGACTGAGTATTTAACATCTTGGAAAAATCTTTATTTGAATAAAGAGGCCAAGAAACTGAATGGACCAATGTGGTAAAAGACAGGAATCTTGAAGACAAATTTCTAGTCAGGTGTCTATTAAAACCATCAGCTCTCACTTGGAATGTATAGACGCTACATACTTCTATTTTATAAAAATGACATTTGCTGAAATGTTCATATATTTCATCATCGCCACAGCTATACTTATTATGGATGCATTGTGTTTTTATTTCCTGGTCATTAACAAATCAAAAGGGAGAGGTAGAGGTATGAATAGTACCATTAGAATTTGCTGCCAGGTCAACTGGTTTGAATAGTCCTAATGGTCTTCTGAATTGAGACCCAGCAGGTAAGTGTCCAAGCCCATCTCTGTTTCTAATCACATACAGTTCTTTCTTCAGAGGTGTTGATAGCTACCAGTGTGTGATATTACTGGTCAGAAAGATTGGGCCTCTATGGATTTTCATACCTGAAATACACAAGTTTAGAATGGGAGGGAAGAAGGGAAGAACAACCTAAAAGGTACTTCAGAATCTTTGGGAGAAAGAAAGGAAGGGAGGGAGGGAGAAAGGGAGGGAGGGAGGGAAGGAAGGAAGGAAGGAAGGAAGGAAGGAAGGAAGGAAGGAAAGAAGGAAGGAGAGAGAAAGAAAACCAAAGAAAGAAAACAAGCAAGCTATATGAGATCGTGGGTATACTAATTTGCTTGATTGTAAAAATCACTATGTCTGTGGATATAAAGAGAAGTATAGCAAAACATTATGTCATATACTTAAATACATACAATAAGCAAGTAGGAGAGATGTAATAAATATAGAAGTCTGATAATTGAATGAGATGGAGAACAGTTTGAGATGTTCTTTCTACCCATAGACTAGTGGGATCTCACATCCTCCTTCGTCAGGTAGGATTTCTGTGCCGTCTCTGTGTCCATGTCTTGTTATCTCCTCGTCACCGAATGACTCTAACATGAGTTGGAATCGTTTCTCCAAATCTCTTTCATTATAGATGGCTTCCGAAATTAGACCAGGGGCATTGCCCACTTAATACCCAACTCAGAATTTGCAGCTTTCCTTGAATCTCTTGGAACTAGCACCCATGATGAGCTGCACATGTCCTGTCCTTTTGTGATGTGTTCATATGTGAATGTCTTTTAGTCATGGCCTCTTAGGGCAGAGGCTCAGATGGCCAGGAAATGGAGGGCCCCGAATCTCAGCCAGCTGCCTGCTGCTATCTCCTAGGGGAGAATACGGAGGCATGAAGTGTTCGGTTTCCCCACATAGCATGTGAAATCCAGGTCCTGGTGATGTGAGCAGAACCGTGGACTTATAAACCCTAAGTGCTCCTTTTGCTACTACGTGTTAAGGCCTGAGGGGGAAACAAGCCTCTTCACTAGAAGTTCTTACACCAGTGCTGCCCAATAGGAATGTAGCGTGAGTCACACATGTGAGCCATATGTGTAACTTTACGTTTGCTGGTAGTAGGTAAAATTAATTTTAATGCTATATTTTGTTAACCCAATACACCTAAAATAATACCAGTTCAACATTTAATTGATATTAAACTTTATTGATAAGATAGTTTACGTTTTAAAATTTGTACTGTCTTGAAATCTCATGTGCATTTTACACACAGATTCCCACATTTCAGCGGCTCACTAGTCACAGGCAGCCAGGGGCGACCGCACTGAACAGCACAGCTCTGGATCTGTGTTCGGACACCAGCCTGGAAGTTGCATTGCTGATGATAAGAGAAAGAATAAGTTGAATTAAAGGAAAAGGCACTTTATCTCTTTAAAGAGTGTTTCTCAGAGTGAAATCTGTGCACCTTTTTTGTCAAAATCATCCAGGAGGCTTATGAAAAATGCAGAATCCTGGGTTTGATTTTAAATCTACCGAATCATGATCTCCAAGGTTGAGACCTAGGAATCCTCATTTTTAGGATGATTCTTTTGCACACTCGCTGCTCTGGTGTCCAGAAGAGAAGTCATATGCATGAGCCACGTGGCACTCACAGAGCAGCTGTATTCTCTTTTAAAATATGTTAAGCCACTGTTTTAAAATTGGGATCGCACACACATACACACACAAACTTGTAGGTGCTCTTTTAAAAAGTCAGAAAAACCTCTGAAGCTAGGGCATGTATTTCCGCACAGCAGCTACTGGGTCACAGGGGAAAGTTAGACTTTCTCTAGATGGGACTAGGGCTCTCCAGTTTGTGACTGGCTCAAGCTGGCCCTTTCATTCCTCCACATTGCCTCCTAGCTGCCATAGGCCATTTATTTTTATTTGCAGGGATTTTAGATTTACAGAAAAATTGCAAAGATGGTTCAGGGATTTTCCACATGCTCCTTACTCAGCTCCCCTAATGCTTACATCTTACACAACCACGGTGCATTTGCCAAAACTAAGCAATTAACCCTGGGGTAATAATACTAACTAAATTACAGAGTTTACTTGCATGTTACCATTTTCTTCCACAAAAGCCATTTTTCTGTCCTAGGATCTAATCCGTGATTGCATGTCAGATTTAGCCCCATACCCTTTTAAGTTCATGATCGCTGGTCTAGAACAGCAGACCTTAGCTGGCTATGTCACGGCTCCTTTGTTCTGGACCTTCCCCAGGTCCTGACAGGCCTACGAAGGCCAGGGGATTCCTCCCAAGTAGTGCGCAACTCCAGACACACTTTTATTACAACAGCTGCACTTGCTGTACAATAACAGCTACAGCTGCAAATTGAAGAACAATCTTCACACATCCAGTGTGGAAAGAACTCTTGATTGCAGGGGCCTTTTAGCACACCTGCACTCACTGATGGCAATGCCAGTAGCACCATTTCCTGCTACGTCAGACAGCATTATGGTTCATGTACAAAGGCTACAGTGTTCAGAAGGGACGTGGGCTGCTGGATTTGTACCCGCACAACTTTGCATGGATGCACTCTCCCCATCTCAATATCTTTTTGGTATGTCGAAATGCTTAAATACATCACATCTGAATTTTCCATCCTAAAAAGTGAAATTTGGACATATAGAACTTTCACTATCCTTTCTGGCTCTGCTTAACATGTAAATTTTCTTTTAGTCCAGTAGGACTAACCCTTTTGAGAAAGTACTTTTATTTCTTGGCCTCTCTTCCTTGAGCAGAATTCCAATTTTGCAGTGCTTGAAACCACTAACTAGAATATATGCTGATTTGCCTTAACTGCAAGAACAAATCCAATTAACAAACCCACAAGGAATAGGGCTGGAACTGAGCCATTCTTCCAGGTGGAAACATCTTTCTGTAAAACATGCTGCTTGTACTGTTCACTACCAGTCTTCCAGTTGTTCAAATAATCCATGGCTTGATTGGCAGAATTCGAAGTCTAATAAATCCACCTTCACAAACTCTAGGAATCAATGGCTAACACGTCCAAGGACTTTGCTTTCTAATCTTTATCATTTCCAGGGCTGTCTTTCTCTGATTCTGACACCTTCAATAATTCAATAAACAATTTCAAACAAAAACATTCTATACACAGTGAAGCTCTGGAAAGGCAGCCAGTTCAGATAGCATAAAAGCCAGGGCTCAAATAAATCAAAATAACTCACTGGGTTATTGCTGGTTTGGGCTACTGTGGTCTTGCCATAAAATGTCTTCCATCATTGATACTGCAAACACACTCAGTCCTCCGGCTTCCTGGATTACCATCTGGCAGTTTAACCACTGTGTTTTGTTGTATCTTAAAGAAGATTAGACTTCCCAAGAATCCATGCACTGTTCACAGACTACAGCCTTCTTTTTAAAAGTATTATCCATTCACTCCCAGCTTATTGGTTGGTAGGTGATCTTCCTCAAAAGATGGGCTCTACCTTACACAAGATCAGGAAATTACCTTCAAAAATAGTAGCTCATTTTATAGAAGCCTTTCAACTTTTCAAAATACTTTCAAATTATTATTTCATTCTATTCTCTCAGTGGCCTTAGAAGGGAGGATAAGATGTAGGGTGTTATGGTGACCTGTCAGACAGAGAACATGCCTTCTTATGAGGTGTCATACATCTTCCTAATAGCAGGTTAAAGAGAAAAGCTTTGTCTAAAGACTTCTGTGCCAGCAGGTGCAACAGTTTACGCCTGTAATCCTAGCACTCTGGGAGTGCGGGGCAGGCCAACTGCTTGAGCTCAGGAGCTTACGACCAGCCTGAGCAAGAGCAAGAGCTGTCTCTACTAAAAATAGAAAGAAAAACAAAACTAGTTGGGCATTGTGGGAAGGCATCTGTAGTTCCAGTTACTTGGGAGGCTGAAGCAAGAGCATCTCTTGAGCCCAAGAGACTGAACTTGCTGTGAGCTATGATAACGCCAGGGCACTCTTCCCAGGATGACAGAGTGAGACTCTATCTCAAAAAAAAAAAAAAAAGATTTCTGTGTCCTACTCTTTTCTAGTGATACCCTCTGGGGTCCCTGTGCCCTTGAGATTTCTCCTTCTTCCTGGCAAAATGTTTTATTTGTGGGAGCCTTTAAATGTATTCCCCATTTTACTGCTATCTGTATCTTACTGGAATTCAGAGCTTTAAACTGAGCTCCAACTGTAGAATTCATGGTCAGTGGGGAAATAGAAGGGGAAATCGATTAAGAAACTCTCCTGACTCCACTGAAATTACTTTTGTGCTAGCTTTTGGTTCTTTTTCTTTTTTTTTCCTTCTTGATTGTGTTTTCAGTTTGGGACTAACGGAAACGGCTTCTCTTCAATCCAAGGCATCAAGGTAAGGCTGGCCTGGTGCAGACATGCTGATTGTTAATCTTACAGAACTAGATTCTGGTGAGCTCAGCTTCCAAAATCGGCGTCAGTGACAAGTCTTGATTAATAAGGTTCTTAGATTTGTAAAATAAATTAGATCAAAGAAAATTAATTATCTAAGTAGTTCGTCAATTCCAAGTTATCATTAGTATTTGCATTTGTTTTATTGCTAGCCAGACAATCACATTATACCATTGGCAAAATAAATACACAAAATCATGTTTTTAATCCTCTGGTAGAAAGAAAAGTTAATGGTTCTACTCTGATTTCAAAAAAAAAAAAAAGAAAAGAAAAAAGCTGCCTAAACTAAACAGATAGTGTTGAAATTAAAAGAGAAAGAGAAAGTGCCAGAACTTGAATATATTTTGCTATCACATTAACTCATGGTTAGAGGAATTTTCCAGAGTCTGCCTGGCTTCCTCTCCCTCCGAGTTTCCCAAGGCTCCTCAATTTCCCAATACCTCCCAGCACTTAGTGTCCTGGGGACATTGGGGGTGAGGATAGTATCAGGCATGTAGTCTCCAGAAGCTGGTTACCCTCATATGCTTTGCATGTGTTAATGACATGCTCAGGGTGTATCAGCCAGTACCATCTGGGGCGGCTGGAGCCCATGACAACTCAATCTCAGGCCAGAGAATGGGAAAACACATTGGATGATTTGGGGATGATTGCAATTCCCTTTTAGGCAGAGAGACTCTCTGGCATTAGGACGTCCACATCTGTTAAACCCACTACAAAGTCTCTGCTCTTTATGAGTATTACAATAAGAATAGCCATCAATCTGGTTAAAATCACTGCTTCTTTCTGGCTTCATCTAGTTCATGCCTAACAACAGGCTGGGGTGTATCAATCTCTATTCAGTGCCCCTGGCCAGTCTTCTGCCCACTTATGTTGGGAAAGTCAAACCAGGCTGCTTGGTGGTGAACTGACTATCCCTGAAAAAGACCAAGGCCTGATATCACCCTGGGAATAGATTGCTGGGGAAAAGGACCTGTGTCCGGAATTTACCCCATTTGGCCCTGCAGCCCTTAATCTCTGTACCAGTGCTTCTCCATCTTCAGTATGCATAAAAATTACCTAGAGAATCGGTTAAAACTGCATCCAGAATGACCGTCCCCATGAATTCAGATTCAGCAGGTCTGGGGAGGGGCCTGGGAAGTTGGAGCCTCTACCTTGAGTGGTATTTCTATCCAGCTGCAACTCAAAAGTGTGGTCCTCATTCTACCAGCACTGCCACTACCGGGAATCCGTTTAGAAGCTCTGGGGCCCCATCCACACCCACTGGATCTGAGTCGGTATTTCTTTTTCTGAGTCTGTATTTTAACACAGGCATTCTTCACACCTTAAAGATTGACATGCAGTGGTCATGTCCAGCATAAAGCAGCATTTCACAGATGTAGAAGGGCTTTCAGGAGTTCAAATGGTTCAGGGGCGCCCAACCTTTCGGCTTCTCTGGGCCACATTGGAAGAGGAATTGTCTTGTGCCACACACCGAATGCACAAACACTAATGAAAGCTGATGAGCAAAACAAAAAAGTCTGTGCATAATTTTCATGATATCTGACACCACAGACAAGCAAAAAAGGCCTCACATTACCCACAGGTGACCCATGGGCTGCAGGTTGGACACACTGGGACTGACAAAATGGTAAGTTCTTAATTCTATTGTTTTGTATTACATGTATGAACTTTCCATGGATATGTGTTTTCACCTCAGTTGTAATGACCTCAAAAGGCGGTGGCTATGTCTTAAAATTCTTGCACAAAATATCCTGCGTATAGTAGGCACATGTCAAGTAAATTTGTTGGTCGCTTGTGACAATATTGAAAGGCTATCTCATCAAATGAAGGGATGGTCCCTGTTTCATTCATAAAGGAATCAACAGTTGTCTGTGTTTATTTTTAAAGGCAAATTTACAAAACAGAAATCTGGGGAACAATCTCAAATTGCAGTGTCTGAACTCTGACTGGCACAAACCCCCTGTCCTGAGAGTCAGCTGCTTATTGTTTTTCCAGAAAAGGTATCGGTGGTAAATAAGGGGCTGGCAGGGAAGCAGTGGTTTCTTTCGGTTTCATCCAGTGGCACATTTGAAAAGTTTTACTTCAAGGAATGATGTAAACTCTAAATCGGGAGAACTTAGAAACCAAATAAAATGCCACTCAAAAACTATAACTAATGTAGTTATCAGCCTCTCCAAATAGATTATGTTATATACTCTGTGGAAATTTTGGTAAAGGAAACTGCTTCATCAACTCCCTTAATGTTTGAATCAGAAATGCCTTCCATTCCAGCCAGCTTGCTCTCACCCAAAGCTAAAAAGCTGGCTTGCTTATATCCCTCAGGGCTGAGAACGGCAGAAAACATATTCAAAAAAGAATATTTATTGGTCGCCTATTGGGACTCATTAGGGTCTGAAAAGCAGCAGCGTAGACCTTCATCTGGGACAGGATTGGACACAGACTCTCAGGCCCCACCTAGACCTACCGACCAAGATCAAGATCTCAAGGATCCATCATGCACAGTGTGAGAAGTACTGGGTTAGAGGCATCTAGGACAGGATGTGACGTGGAAGCCACAAGCTCAGTGACAACAGGAAAGAAGTAGCCATCTGCTCAGGGCAGAGCAATCCCATCAGAGGAAGTGCAGTGTATTGGCCCAAGACTTGAGTAGAGAAAGGCAGAAAGAAGGCAGGTGCCATCGGAACACAGCAGGAGAGAGGAAGGACGGGGACAGAAGAAATAAAACCTTCAACCGGAGACTGATCAGGTTAGGTCTTCAAACCACTCTTGGAATCTGAGACTGTTCTCTTAAGAACAAATCAAGGCCACTGATGGATTTCAAATAAGGGAGAATAACGATCTAATTCAGACCTAGGACATGTATTTTAGGAAAAAAATCCATAGGCTTAATTGATGAATTGGATGTAGGGGAAAGCTGGGAGAGCAGGAGCTGAGAAAAAGAGAGAACCTGAGAATAATGACTTGTTATTTAGAAGATTATAGTGCTGTGTGCTAAGTTGGGAAGGTGAAGGCCATGATGGGGGTGGAGCCCAAAGTTGCATATCAGATGCTCTGAGATATCTCCATGGAAAGGTGGATGTGGTGGTCAGGTACACAGACCTGGAGACAAAGGCAAGCCAGCAGCAGAGATGTGAATTTGCAATCTCCACCTCTCAGAGGCTCTGTTCTCCCCAATTTTAAGTTGCAGTCAATAGGTTATTTGGTTCTAGTGGTATGAAGCCCTTTTTAATATTATGCTCAATATTCTGTGGGAATACTGATCCCTACATTTGTTTTAAATATTTATTTTATTTATTTATTTATTTATTTTGAGACAGAGTCTTACTTGGTCACCCTCAGTAGAGTGCCATGGCATCACAGCTCACAGCAACCTCAAACTCTTAGGCTTAAGTGATTCTCTTGCCTCAGCCTCCCACGTAGCTGGGACTACAGGTGCCCACCACAATGCCTAGATATCTTGTTGTTGTTGTCATTGTTGTTCAGCAGGCTCAGGCTGGGTTCAACCCACCAACCCTGGTGTATATGGCCGGTGGCCTCGCCGCTAAGCTACAGGCGCTGAGCCTGATGCTCTACACTTTTGAAAAGCCATGAAGCCAGCAATTCCATTCCTTGGGAATTACTGAGAAGTGAACAAGACTGGACTCTGGGCATGCCATGCTCTTGGGTCTAATTTATCCATAACCCTCTGAGTGTGGTTATTCACTCTCCCAAACCAACACGTGAGAATGACCTTGCTTAATAGTGGCTTGTTTATTGTTTGCTTCTGCCCCCAGCCGGGGTGCCCAGGGTATCTGGAGTATACAGGCCCTCGACCCTGGAGCCCCCATTCATCCGTCTCTCCTGCATACAGAAGTCCCACACACAACCAATGCTCAAAATGCAGTCCCTGAATGAATGGCTGAGGACAGGGAAGGTAGCTAGAGACCAATAAAAGACAGTGACAAGTAAAAGCCTTGAGAAGAATTAGAAAAATAGTGAAGGCTCAATAAATCTAAGATCCTGAGACCACATACCTCTGAATTTTCCCAGCTCAGCTCATAATTCAACAGGGCCTAATGTCATTGCTCATCCATAGCCTGGTAAACCTGTTCATGCCCATGGTGATGAGTCTGAGTCATCAAGAGGAGCCTGAAATACGTTCAGTCCTTAGATGTAAAATGGCAAGAGATACGACATAACATCTTTAAAGTCGTTTTCACAAAAAACAGTTAAGACGAATATTTGGGGCCTGAAGTCTCAAGACCATCTGACAACACACACATGGAAAACCTTATTGCCCATTGATGCTATCTGCACAAATGAGGCAAAACTGCATTATTCTTCATAAACAATTACCTTCTGCAAACTAGAGTCAATTTAGCTTAGTGATGAGTATATGGTTCTCATTACTCACGGCATTCACCCGAACATTAACTAAATTCTTTGTTGGAAAAATTACAGACTCTTGTTACATGCTAACAAGGGCATTTTCCTTCTGTACACAGTTACCACTGCAAACAGAGGAACGCTGGAAGAATCTGCCAGATAGTAAACAAAAGGAAAGCACCACATGAGGACTGATAAGCAAAGGAATAGAAACCATGTGTACAATTACCACTTGGAAAGCTTGTCAGTAATGGACAGTGCTCAGATCCCCCCTGGAGCACATAGATTCTCCCACCATGGAAGCAAAACAGGGTATGTTTTGTGCATCGTAGGTGCTTAATAAGCATTTTTTGAGGAGAGAACAGATCAATTTCTTTCCTTCTTCATTTAGAGAGGTGAAGATTACAGCTGGAATCATAGACAGCCCCAGTCTCATGAGCTCTTTCATATTTGAGGGATCAGAGTGGGCATTTTAAGTGGACCATCTCTAAAGAGACTACCTAACACTTTACCTGGCATTAAGGAAACATTTGTGGTTGAGTTTTTGAAGATGGTCTAATCCCAGGTTAACACAGGTGACATGTGCTGAGTCCTCTTGAAAAATGAAACTCGTTCACTAAGTCCTTTTCCTTCATAGCAGTAATCACGCCCAGACACACACACAACACACACGCTTGCTTGTTTATTGGCCGTCACCTCTGTTTGAATATAAGTTCTCTGACGGCTGGAACCACATCTACTGCATGAATACAAAAGCTGCATTTGGGGGCTGGAGGTGAAATATGTGTGGGTTTGAGGAGGAGTTGTTTATTTCTGTTGGTGTGATCTTATGACAGTATTTGTAAGATAATTTGGAAATAAAGATGTTTTCAATTCACTGACACCAAAAGCCATGTTTGTGTACCATCAGGCAATCGTACAACATTGAGACATATTTCCACCATATCCCTGCCAGAGTGGCTGCAGGTACAAGCACGATCTAAAAATGTGTATAATACGCGGTTTAGAACGACTAGTTCTCTAGCCAAAATGACTCACTTAAAGAAAAAACAGAATCCAGAAAAGAAGTACATCTAAGGGGAAAGGGGCTTTCAACTCCCAATAAAAAGAGGCCCACTGGACTGTGAGCTATAGTTATAATGAAAAGCAATGATAATCTCTAGTAAAATTTTACTAGAAATTTCAGGGCTAGCTCCATGCTAAAGCCTGTTAATGGCTCATCTCGTCTAATCTTTCCAGCCCTATATAGAAGATCCTATTTGGTCTCCACTTATAGTTAGGAAACTAGGAGGCCAGAGAACAACTAGGAGGCTGCTTTGAGAGCTCAGGTAAGATGATGGTGGCTGAAACATAGTGGTAGCAGGGTGGGTGGTGAAGCTTAGAGAGGTTGGGTGACTTGCTTAATGCTATGTGACAGGTGAACAGTGAGCAGGTGGCACCAGAGGCTCTTCTCACCATACTCCCCATGCCAGGTCCAGGCTTGGCACACAGTGGGGCTCAACGGTCTGTATACCAAAGGGGTCCACTTTCTCTAAGCACACTCCTGGCTCACCAAAGCTAACTAAAGTGAAATATACGAAGACAGCCAACTAGCAGGGCAAAGAAAGCCTTTTCAATTCCTCTTGCAACAGCTGGGCCAGAATGTTAGTTCTGCACACATCAGAATATGATTCTTTGAATATTAAAATACCGCCAGATGCGCAGACATGTCTTTATGGCTACTCAGAGAGTAGAAGCTTGATAAGAGAGAGCCACCACACCCAGGAGGAAAAATACAAGTCTGAAACTCTAAACTTTTGTGAAGTTGGCCCCATGCCAAATGTCAGCATTTTCACCTCTTTTCCCATATGGCAGGAGGCATTTCACACCACTCTCCATCATTTCAATAAATCTGGTAAATGATATGAGTACTCTGCATGCCAAGAGACATATAATATGTGTATCAAAATAGATGTCTAGGTTGGTTTGTGACAAGAACCAGATTTCAGCAACTGAAGAGAACAAATCTGGCCTGGCTTCGGTTCAGCGAATGGGTGAGCGATATCCAGGATCGCTTTCTGCTTATTCTCTTTCCCCTTAATTTTTAAATACTATTTCTTCTACATTTGCTTATTCTCTAAAAGCCCCTGACCATCTTGATAATTTCTTCTCCTGAATGGCCCATCCTCACCCACAGCTTTATTGGGCATCGTTGCCAGATGCTAATATAGAGCATCAGGCTGCAGGCGTTCCTTCATCCATTCAATAAACATTTAGTGAGTTCCAACTATGTGCCAGGAGTCATTTTAGGTACTGAGGATACTGTAGTGAACAAAAGCAAAGTCCCTGCTCACACCAAAAGGCCGACACCAATCAGATGAACAGATTCACGTATACCATGTTGGGTAGCGATAAATAACAGAAAGAAAACTAGAGCAGGGCAGGATGGATAGGAAGTGATTGGGGGTATCAAAGGCCTCAGTGACAAGATGGGATTTCATCAGAGGCTATAAAGAGAGAGGGAGAAAGGTGCAAGAGGAGAGGATTCTAACATTCTGGTGAGGAGCATGGCAAGTGCAAAGGCCCTGGGGTCCAGGCTTGTTTTTGTTCAAGGACAGGCAAGGACACCAATGAGGCCAGAGCAGAGTAAAAGATGAGAAGGTAGTGGGAGCAAAGCTGAGGGTTAGCTGGGCCTGTGGGCCCTGCTCAGGACTCTGGATTTTATTCTAAGTAACATATGAAGCGTTAGGGAGATTGGAACAGAAGAGTGACGTGGTCTGACTTGTTTCCAAAGTTTCTTCTGGCTCCTGTTGAGAATCAACTGAAAGGGATCAAAGTAGAGGCAGGAAAGATTTTGCAAAGTCCTCCTAACCACAATGGTGAGTGGAGTGTTCTGAGCACAGGGTCTCTTGATGGATGAGATCCTGAGTGTGAGAGAAGTTTAGATAATTTCACATTTGGAGGGTGACTTTGGTTTTAACTATAAACATGGCTAAAATAAATGTACTGATAATGACACAAAGACATCTCCCAACTGACAATCCATTTGGGTCATATTTTGGGCAAACACATATCAAAACATCAATAGGGTGACCGGGGCCGATGGCATGATGTCACAGGGCTCTGCTGATGCTGCTTGCCCATCAGTTTGTCCTAGAACTTTCCTAGGAGACATGTCCCTTTTAAGTTTCCGTCACATAATTATTAAAAATGAAAATGGATGGCTCCTTTCTGAATGCATTTTAAACTCTGGCTCGAATTGCCCTGTTGTAACACTGTCCCACTAGAAAAGGCAAAAGACAGCAAATTTTCAAGTAAATTTGTAACATTGCCAATTTGGATTTCAATCAGGCAAGGAATATTACCACTATTACTATAATGGCTCATATGGGGTAATAACCTGTTTCTCCAGGTAATGGCACTATTTATTTATTTATTTTTCACCTATCACAAAATTTGGGTGGAAGGTAATGGCACCATTTTTTGATGTACAAGAGCCCCCAGGTTACAGCCGATATACTTCCCTGGGAACGTGTTGAGGTCGGATTTGTATGTAACTCGATCCCTGATGAACAGTCCTCAGACAGTAATATTACCACTATTACTATAATGGTTCCTATGTGGTAATAAGAATACAGCACAATACTATAATAATATGAATAATACTCCCTCCTGCAGTAATGTTATGGGAACTATTGGGCTCTTTGCTTTAATTCCTAGGCTTATAGGAATGTTTGCACTTCTTTTGATCTTCTAAGCAAAATCAATAATAACCCTTCCATTTCAGTAACTAATCCACTACACCGCTTAGGAATAAGTGATGCTTTCCTTGAAGCACTGGCTTTCACATACCCCATTATTCTCACTTTATCTTTTGTAACTGTTCCTATATTAAAGTCACCAAAGTCTAAAACTATCCCGGGGAGTGATGGCATCTGGCCTTGCCCTGAACGCTGAATTATTTCTACTTTCATTTCCAGGGTCATCGCCTGTCTCGTTGCTACAGGCTCACCTGGACTTGCAGTGGACTTCTGCTATGGAGGCAGGGTCACAAGGGGAAACAGATGCCCCAAATTGAATTAAAAAGTTAAGACAAAAGAGGTGCCCTGCGCAAGAAACCATATACACAAAAGACCAGCCTGTAGCGCAAAGACACTGTGCCAGCATGTGGATCGTTTACGTGCATGGAAGAAACTAGTTCCCAAGTTAGCAATTGAATTATAAAGTATCTTTATGGGGAGCCTTGGGAACTGGTTTGTAAGCATGGAACGCTGGAAGTTGGGTCGTCTATAACCAGGAGACAGCCCATATATTTATAAAAAAGCAGAAGGATGAACAGGTGAGGATCTTTGTCAGGGCTTGTCTACACCTCCAGTGAGTCTCCATTTCAACCTAAGTCAGCTGGAGCCCCTTAGAGGTGGGGGCTCTGTAGCCATTATTCAGGCCAAATGGTTGCTACAGACGGTCTTGTTCCACCCCTCCCCCACTCCCTGATGGCACACGACCCTCTTCTCTGGGAATTTTCCACATGTTCTCGGGGCAGATCCAGGCACAGGGAATGCAGAGAGAAGAGATGCTCCTGGCAGCCAAGGAGCCCTCCCACACCCCCTGACCCCGCTGTTGTGGATTGGAGGCAGACACAGAAGGTCTGCTGCCCTGGCAATTTCTAACCATCCTTGCCTGGCAAAGATGACTGTGAACGGAACCTGGGTAACAGGTTCCAGAGGGCCCAGGTACTGGACTTTGTCTCCTGGAGTGAAGAAGCCAGAGTAACACAGGAATGGCAGCAGAAACAGCTCTCCCTGAGGGAGCTTGTTAGTTTCGCTGCAACCCTCCTTGGTCCCTTTGGTGCTTTGAATTGGGGAGTGCAGACGCTGAGCAGGAAAGGACTAGAGCTTCAGAATGCCTCAGACGACCTTGGGAGCTGGCTGAGGACGTGGGGACAGTGGTTCTCTGGGACAGGCTGTGTGCTGTTGGCATCGCCTCAGGGCTGGCTCTGCTTAATGTGTTCTGGAATCATGTTTGACCACAGTGGATGGAGGAAGAGATGATGGTGGTTGAGTAGCTGGAGGTGGCTGGCTGGTGACCGCTCAGTGGACTTCCAACACTGTGACTGCCTCTGAGGGTCTTCAAATGACTACATGTATCCTAGAGGCCCTAGTCCTTACCCAAACAGGCACAAAGGAGATTCACGAAGTCCTCTAACTGGTTGCCCAGTGCCTGAGGGGGAAAGCTCTAAAGATACCTAGTCCCTAGGTTCTATGCTAAGGATACAGCCCAAATGAAGGCATTCTGGATAACTTACAAGTCTCCGAGTCTTCTGAGGCCACACTCCTAATGTTCAAATAAAATGGCTTGATCGTTCCCCACCTGAGATATCTTGGGCATCCCAGGCCACCCCATCTCCTCTTCTTTGCCTCTGTGTTCTCCTTAGAAGGGGGTTAGTGTCCTGTTGGGTCTGGAGATGGCTCACCACCCCTTCTCTGCTGTCTCCTGCTCCGGGCACCGTCCTAAGCTCCTGTAGCTCCAGCCCCCCCTTTGGTACCACGTTTGCCACCTCCGGATCTGCTCTTCTTCCTTTCCCCTCCAAAGTTCCCCTAAGTAAGGTGTCGTGAAAAGCAGATACACGGAGCCGCTGAGTAAAGAAGGGGACTTTCCATACAGAAAAAAAGTTCAAAAAAGAGAAAAGAGTCAAACCTCTAACAAGAGACACACTGCGAGGCATCCTCCCCCTTTTTAGCGTAACCTCCTTGTCCTAAAGCCCTTCCCCTCTGAGAACCTTCTTCTCCCTTCTGCTTTGTCACCAGTCCCCGACCCCTCAATTTACTCAGACTGCCGCCGGAAAGAGCCAGAGTTCTGTTACCTCAGTAAGAAAAACAATTAACTCTCTTGTTCATCTTGGATCTAGGTCCTATCCAGGGAGGGCTGGGGTGTTCATTGCCCGTAACCACAAAATCTCGTTCAGCTATGGCGGATGTGGAAAACGCACGTTTGTCTTGCCAGCCTCACAGTGTGAGCTCTTAACCACTGCCCCATACTACTTTCTTCCCTTCCCTCCACTCTCTGGGCTCAGCAGGGAAATGGCAAGACAACAAAGGAAGACAGGAGGAGGAAATTCCCTCCTTCCCCATCTCTTTCCATAAGACAGAAGTTGCCAGTGGGAACCAACATTCCATCTAAGGAAACATTCATGCCTATACACACTCGTTAGGCCTCTGTCCCGGCCTTTATTTACCATGACTCCAGCCTTTAAGGGTGTAGCATTGGCAGCAACTGGAGCTGCTAACAGTTCTCCCGCTGCTTTGTTCCATGCACTCTTCCCCAGGGGTCCACTCTAAGAGACTTAGACACAGACTGAGCAAATGATTACAGTGAGCCTCTATACAGAACCCAGAGACGCTCCCTAATCCATAAAGGTTTTCTAGCAAAAGCAAGCCCACAGAGCTCAAAGTATGCTGAGTAGCTTTTTTCTAAGGCCAGGAGGCTCAGCTGCAGCAGACTAGTGTCCATGCTTGTGGCCTTTGTGAGGTTTTCAGTGAGGACCTTCATGCAGATAAAGTACAATAATCCGTCACAATTCCCATAAATCAGAAAACTGCATATGTCAGAGAGAGTTAGGTTGCCCTGGGGGCTCCCGTCTGGAGCTTAAGAAACAGAAAAAAAAAGGCACATTATAGGCAGCAAAAGAATCAGGAGGAGGAGGAATGTTATGAATTGTGTTCTGAAAAATTCAGCTCAACAGCTCTAATGGGGCCAATATTTAGGCTACGATATTTGGCTGGATCTAGTATGCAATTCATCTTCCCACAGGCAGACACAAATGATCTGACCCAGAGCCAATTTATCTTTATGGAGTTAAATTAGTCACTATTTATAAGCTGAAGAGGTTTCAGAAAGGCTATTTTAAGGACGGTGTTATTACTTTTTCCACAAGCGTGTTTGCCCTTCGATCATTCTGGATTGCTTTTGTTTGATTGTGGCTTCTGAGTGAGAGTGGGCACTGTTTGTACGCTTGGGCAAAATAATTTCAACTGTCTGAACATGCAGATCACTCATCCTTGAAATAGGGGTGACAGATTGGGAAACTTTATATTGGGCAAGGATGTGTGAATTGGAGACCTGACTTAGCTAGGCAAGGACAGCCATATGTTATGGGATATAGGTTTTATTTAGTGGCAAAAAGTGAAGGGGACTTCATTCCCCATCATGGCTTGAATCTCTTTCCCATATTTCTTTCCCCAGGAGGACTAGATATAAAGAAAGAGATGCCAAAGAAATTGATCTAACTGGTGCTATGTCAGGCAGACACCAAAGTTGCTCAAAGACCCACTCCCTGGCTTCCCACCCAGCTTTTTCAAAATGGCCCATCCTTTCTTACTCCTCTCCATCAAGCTTCAGCTTTAGGTAGCCAATATTGGTGGCCCCAGCAAAGAGCATCAGAGAATCATGAAATATCTGACTAAAAGATCTTGGAGATCATCAACTTCCTCATGAAATATCTGACTAAAAGATCTTAGAGGTCATCAACCTTCTCTTACAAAATGGAAGGCAAGAGAGGTCGGCAGCTTTCCTAAGGCCATAAAAGATCAACAGAGTTCGGGCTAGATTCAGCTCTCTGGGCTCCGAGGACTTCCTCTTGTCTACCCAAAAGGAAATAGCCAAAGACAAGGATGTGGTGGGCTAAACCCACCACCCTGACATTAAGCCTCCTACTCTTTCCATTTGCCATTCCTGGACAAGTAGGAAGCCTGCCAAGATAACAATCTCCTCCTTCCTGCATATCTGCCCATCTTCAGTGAAAGACCAGTTTTTAGGGCTTCTTTTTCAGGCCTGTGCTCTACCAGGAACCATTTCTGGGACATTCATCCTCACTCATCTCTCCTCCTGGTCCTGACTCCAAAGTATTGATGTTCTCCTAGTGTCCAGTAGCACAAGGAATCACTTGTGTTTCTCCCAGAATATCTTATTTGTATCTGGATATTGTCCCACCATCTCTCAGGGTTCATCTGAATATAGTAGAACCTCCATAGTTGACCACCTTCCTACAATGACCACCTTCTTAAGTTGACCTAATTTTCATAAACCAGACATGTACTACATATACTTAATGGAAAACTGACCTCTATATACATGTAGGGGCCACCTCTGTAAGTTGTATCTTGAACATTTGGACTGTGACACCCAATATGTGTATTATTTTACCCTCTGTAACTTGACAAGTTGAGTCCACTCTACATCAAAGGGTAGAAGGTGTGGGCTTTGTTCCATAGTTGTTATTTTTTCTTTAGTATGTTCTTTTTTTCATGTTTTATTATTACCACGTATTGTTGGATTAGGCCCATTGTCCTCTTGTTTGTAATGTTGTGGAAGCCTTTTTCAACATGAGGACTGTTCTGAATTGTAGGCAAATTCTAAAATTTACTGAAAAATTTTACAGTTAATCAAGACATGATGGCCCAAAGGAAAGAACTCAAAGAGCTGACATTGAAGGTAAAGGTTGATCTTCTATATTTTCTGGGAAGCAAAAGCCAAAGAAAGATGAGAGAACATTTTGATGTTAGACCACAGTTAGCAACATCTGAAAATATAAACAGGAATACTTAGATATGGTAAGGAGAGCAGAGACCTACAGCAGAAAAGGAGGAAAACTTCCCTCAGTGAAGTTGATGAAGCCACATTCAGCTGGTTCAAACAAATGAGGGCAGTTAACACCTAAATCTCTGGGCCCATGATCTAAGAAGTTGCCGAAATGTTCACTTAGAAATTTGGAGTGGCAGATTTCCAAGCATCAAGTGATTGGCTCAAGAAATTTAAACTGCAACTATGGGATCTCTCAGAAAGTTTTTTGTGGTGAATCTAATGGAAGTCTCAGTAGAAGTTGTGGAAGAGTTCATCAAAACTTCCTGGAATTCCCCAGAGGTCAAAAATGATGACATCTTTAACATTATTGAGTGTGAACTCTTTCTCAAGGCAATGACTAACAGGATCCTCATCATGAAGGGTGACAAATATAAGAGCAGAAAATGTTCCAAAGAGAGTTTCATGGTTCTGCTTTGCACTAGCTCAACCAGAGAGAAACTAAAGCCCATGGTGACTGGTAAATAGGCAAAGCCACATGCATACAATGGCTACGGAGGAAACTGCATGCAAGACCTGGCAAGAAACATTAACTAGGCCATTTCCTGCCTGGTCAACAATCAAAGCAAATGCCTATTGTGGAAATTTGTATTTGGCCAGGGTAGAGAGCAAGAGAACAGCTCCAGCCCTGAAATATAGGTAGGAGAGCTTATATTCCTTATCACAGAGGAAGACCCTCTGCGGTAGAGATCAGAGGAAAATTCCTCTGTCCCACCGATTCTTCAGAGGGGATTGACACTGGGGATGTTTTGCTCCACAGTGAACTA
Organism: Galagoides demidoff; assembly: GCA_963574575.1. Classification (NCBI taxonomy): domain Eukaryota; kingdom Metazoa; phylum Chordata; class Mammalia; order Primates; family Galagidae; genus Galagoides; species Galagoides demidoff. Next base: position 55,412 of record CAUYQV010013682.1, read on the forward strand.
GTGGGGATTAACACCCCTCTAAGAATCTGTGTGTGTGACCATAGACAGAAGGAGGCTTCCCCTACACGAGGCTCAGGTTTTGGATTTCTCAAGCCTGCTCAGACCCTTAAAGTTAACGATTATAGAAACAATAGGCGCTGACATGCTTTCTCAGAGAAACTGCTGATGTCTTTGTTCCCTTCCTCAGCTTACCCTCAGGTCTAATGAGCAAATACCCTCCAATAAAAGCTGAGTGGCCACTCAGGGCCACTGCTGTGAACCCCACAAGCTAGTGGTGGTCCCCTGTGCTCCCACCTTTGAAAATTCTGTTCTGTGTGTCTTGTCTCTCGCTGTTTCTAACTTTACTTTTCTTCAGTTGACCACTGCCAGCTCCACAGGTCTTAAAGGACCCTGCCCCTTGGGGCAGGGTTCCAGCACCTTGGATGGTCACCACATAGAAGTTCCAATATAGCTGTAGGTCTTCCTCTGTGATAGGGCTATAAGCTCTCCTACCAGAGCAGAAGTACATGGCAATATTTTTGACCACAGGAAAAAATATAATAGCAAGTGCCTACCCTATCACTGTCTTCCCGCCAACCTGGCTCTTTCTTTCTTTCTTTTGTTTTTTAGAGGCAGAGTCTCACTTTGTCACCCTCGGTAGAGTGCTGTGACATCACAGCTCACAGCAACCTCCAGCTCTTGGGTTTAGGCGATTCTCTTGCCTCAGCCTCCTGAGTAGCTGGGACTATAGGCACCCACCACAATGCCCAGCTATTTTTCGTTGCAGCTTGGCTGGGGACAGGTTCGAACCCACCACCCTTGTTATATGGGGGGGGGGGCCCTACCCACTGAGCCATAGGAGCTGCCCCAACCTGGCTCTTTCTTTAGTTGCCATTGTGCTCTCCCAGGGCCAGCTCTGACCCAGGATCCTTTTTCTTGCTCTGCTCAGGATCCCACATCCTTCTGCCTCCATCAGACATAGATTGAAGAAGCTGCCCTATTGGTCTCCCCAGAGTTACGTGACAAGTTTACAAAGTACAAAATGAAGAGCCTGTGTTGTTTGGATACAACGTTTTATCTCTTGCTGAGCATTCCAAGATACTGACTGCTAACAATAAATCTGTGGGCACTGACTCAAACCAATTTTGTCAGGGGAAAAAAAAGCAGAAAGGATGGTTAGTCCCAAATCTGGCACTCATTATCTTGTGACCTTCGACAAATTACGAACTCCTTGAAGGTATAAGTTTCTCATCTATAAAATAAGGATGATAATAGTATTTATTTACACAGTGGCATTTATTGGGCCCCTTCTGTGTCTCTAAATGATGGGAACACCCAGAGGAAAAATGGGAGATACCACCTTCAGATATCACCTTCATCTTCACCAAGAGATTCAAGTACATAGTATGACACCCTTTTCAGAAAAGGTGCCCATTCTTGCACTGAACTAAGAGTCAGTAGCTAAGAATTTTAGAATACTACATTTTTATGGTTTGACACTACTTATAAGGTGAAAATATCTATTTTTTATTTTAACAAAGAACAATTTGAGAATTACTTAGAAAAAAAACTTGCACTATTTCCCAATTATAAACTAAATAAAGTAGAGCAAATATAGTTAACTTTGAAACTCTATAATACTGGGATTTGGGGGCTAAAATATTTCTTGTATTAGATCGTTATACTTAAAAGAGGAATATTGATTAGTAGACAAGATTAGACTGTCCCTAACAATATTCTCCCTCAGACTCAGACAAAAGGAATAAAAGCTAATAAAGTTCTTGAAGCTCTAAATGCAGAGTTGGAGTCTCCATTTTCCTCATATTTGCTAAGTGCCTAACACTATGCCAATTATTGTAGAAAAGAAAGGAAAAGGCTACCTAAAGTTTTACCCCAACATACCAAGAATCTTGATAGGAAATAAAGACATAGTGAAGACATACACAGGAAATTGTACAATTCAGCATGGTGGTTGTTTTAGGGTTCTCCAGAGAAACACAACCAATAGAGTATATATAGATGCATGAAAGGAAATTTATTATGGGAATTGGCTCCTGTTATTATAAAAGCTGAGAAGTCCCACAATATATTATATAAAATCTGGAGAATCAGAAAAGCCACTAATTTAAGTCTGGAGTCCAAAATCCCAAGAGCCAAGAGCTCCTATTCCAAGAGAAGGAAAGATGGATGTCCAAGCTCAGGAAGGGGCATCCTTCTTGATGTCCTTTTCTATTCGGGCCCTCCATGGATTGGATGGTGCCTACCTATATTGGTGACAATGATCTTCTTTACTCAGTCTACTGATTCAAATGCTAATCTCTTCCAGAAACACCCTCACAGACATACCCAGAAATAAGCTTTAACAGTCGTCTGGGCAACCTTTAGCCCAGTGAAGTTGACACATGAAATTAACTATCATAGCAGTACCAGAAGACCAAGTGTCAGGAAGGGACTTCAGCAATGGGTATGGCTAGAGAAGACAGCAATGGTTTGGAAGAGGAAGTGAACCTTTAGGAAGGCAAGTTAAGGATGCATGTGTTAGGAGAAGGACTAGCAGCTGATAGAAAGTCTTAGCAAGATCTGGGGGTGGGCCCTACAAGGCCTGTCCAACCTGATGTCTAGCTGTCTGTGACCTCTCCCCCATGATGCTTCTCCTTGTTCACCACAGCACAGCTACACTGGCCTTTACTGATTTCCCATCCCACCAGGATTTTGCCACAGGGCCTTTGCACTTGCTGCTACCTCTGCCTGCATGATCATCTCTAGTATCCTCATAACACACTCCCTCCCTTCCTTCAGGTCCTTGTTGGAATGTCACTGTCTCAACAAAGTCTTCTCTGTCCACTCCCATTCCACCTTGGCTCTCCCTGCTCACCTTCCCTGCTTTGGTTTTTCCCATAGCATGTATGACCATTTGATATATTCTATATATTACCTTTTTTAAAAATTGCCTTCTTCCCCTCTCAGAATTGTGCTCTGTGAGAGTAGAGGTTTCTGACTCCCTTCTTCATGGCTGTGTCCCTTGTTCTAGAATACCATGTGGTACATAGTAGTCTTTCAATAAGTATTTGCAGAATGGATGAGCAGTGCTCTCTATGGTATTGGAAATACCCATCAGCCTTCTTACCAAATGTTTCAACTTACATACTGAGGGATTTTTTTTTTTCCCATGGCAACAGAGTCCTGATTATCATAAAAGTCAACTGAAAAATATCTGCTTTACCAACATTTGTTCTCTTTCTACACCTATATCTGGTATCTATTCTATAAATCAAGAAATACATTCATTTACAAAATGTCTACAGAACAACCACTAAGAATATCACTCCATAGAAAAGCCCCTTATCCTCAATGCTTCTTAAAATAATGTGTTTTTTCTTTGTACAGAGGCCTGTACTCCTGGGAAATTTGGCAAAAATGTACCTTTTGGAGCCAACAGAGAAACTACCACCCCTTGAAGAAAGTCCAACAGCTGGGACAAGCTGGTCAAGTTCCCCAGCTTTCACGGAGTTCCTGCAGACTAGGTCCTGCATTTTTGTGGTGAATGCTTTGCCTCCAGGCAGCAAATTTTTCTCAAGACTTCCCTAATAAGCACAGACAGGGCTTGATGTGGTTCCTACATCAGGACAAGCATCTATCCTAAAAGGTCAAGGAGCCCAGGCACAGGCACCAGGAAGGAGGTGGTGGGCCAGCTGGGGATGGCGCCAGGATCAAATGCCTCCCCACCTGGAAATAGGAGGATTCTGTGGGTTCTTGCCTTAAACAAAATTCAGGAAATTAAAAGAAAAAAAAAAAGATGCACTGTATTAAATACCATGGTTTTTGCTTTCTAAGTCTGAAAAAAAGTCCCCTGAAGTTTCGCCTTCTAGTCCCCGAGTCCCTCTTCCTTCCCCTTTCTTGGTCATCCAACATCAGGAGAGACTCAGGGTTAGAGAGCGTCAATCTCTCCCCTACAGAGGGGAGTAATTCTAGCACAGAAGACTATATCCCCAGGAATTCATTATCTCCTAGCTCTATTATAAATCTCTATTCCATGGAGAATTTTTCAGAGGCAATGTAAACCTTTCTGAGAGATTTACATAAACCAACTAGTGACTCAAGGTTTCTCGACAAAACTTCCATCCCCAGGAGGTAAGACAGCTCAGCTGGGTTCACAGAACTTTCCAATCTCATCTGCTCGGCAACAGCAAAAGTCAAGGAATCCTAAAAGGGCTTTATCAGCCAAGGAGAGCTGCTGGCCTCTTGTTTCTCTTTCTGGGCCCTGCCAAGAATGACATCACCTCGCTGGATTATTAGCAGCCCCTATCAGCAATCCCTACCCCACCCGGCACATCAAAGCTGCCCCAGATGTTCATGCTGGTCAGGGCAGCCGATCTCCGCCAGCTTTGTGCCCTGCTTCAAAAATTCCTGAGATGGTCTCCTGAACTTAAAATATCCCCGCTGGCATTACTTTTTTAACCACAGAGGAAGATTCAGCAGGACACCATGATAAGAGAGCATAATTATTATAGAGATTTGAATATACCATGGGTCAAGCTGTTTCTCCTCAAATAAAAAAAAATAAAATTGTATGTATTCATGGTAAGCACCTGGATTAGTAACCAACTGGCAAAGTGACAGCCACTTAGCTTGTCAAGAAGTCAGATATTTCAATCAGCTAAGGCGCCAGCCACATATACCTAAGGTGGCGGGTTCGAATCCCCAGCCCAGGCCCGCCAAACAACAATGATGGCTGCAACCAAAAAATGGCCAGGCATTGTGGCGGGCGCCTGTGGTCCCAGCTACTTGAGAGGCAGAGGCAGGAGACTCGCTTAAGCCCAGGAGTTGGAGGTTGCTATGAGCTGTGATGCCATGGCACTCTACCCAGGGGGATAGCTTGAGGCTCCGTCTCAAAAAAAAAAAAAAAAA